>JABBMZ010000107.1:0-108481 GCA_013403795.1 Teratosphaeria pseudoeucalypti | reverse complement strand
CTAGAATAATAGTTATCCGAATACTACAGACTATTAGAGTTAGAACTAGTTCTAAGTAAGCCGAGTCTGCTAGAATAACAGTTACCTAAATACTATAGACTATTAGAGTTAGGATAGGTTCTAAGTACTATTACTAGTACACTCTTAACGAAGTTAGAAGGTTTTTAGTATACTTTATATTTAGGAGGGCCTATACGTCTATAGCTATAATATACTCTAGTATTAGAGATAAGTCGATCTTATCTAGGCTCTAGGTTATCTCGAATAGAGCTATAGAGTTATCCTAGTACTACTTATTAGTATTTACTAGCTTTTATATATAATTTCCAAATATGTACTATAAATACCTCCTTTCTAGCGTAGTCGCTTATAGTATTATTCTAATACTCTAGCTTAAGGAGCTCTAATTAGCACTCTAACTAGCGGCTCTCTAACTAGTAGAGCTCTAACTAGTAGTACCCTAACTAGTACTCTAACTACCCTAACTAGTAGGGTCCTTACTAAGGTGTATATTACTTATCCTAGATACTAACGTGTTAGATTCTAACTATAACCTCTAGGCGCAAGGAGGCGCCTATCGAGCAAGAGGAGGCGCTTATTAAGTAGCTAAAGGAGGAGGAAGTAGTTACATTATAGTCTCTCTAACCCTTAGAATCTCGCTATTTATAATCGCTGTCCTTAGGCTAGCTAGGAGAGGAGCCTTCTAATCTAGTAGCTATACAACCTTCTTCGATATAAGTAGTCGCATTACCTATTTAAACTAGAGCTCGTAGTTGTCTTAAGTAAGAGTAGGGACCTTCTTCTAGTCCTTAGTAGCATCTATAGTAAAAAGAATTAAAAATAAATAAACTAGTAAACTAAGAATAAATAAGAGATAAACAAAGTAGTAGTTTTAAGTCGAATCTAGTATAGTTTTTTCTAAGGTTACTACAAACTTTAACTATGTCTAGGTAGTTACTAGGCGCTTTTACGACTTATATATGCCTTAGGAGCTCTCTAATCGGTCCTCTAATTAGCTCTAGTCTTTCTATATAGTATAGTAGCGGCCTCGAGTCTACCTTTAATTAATAAGTAGATTAAGCATACTCTTCTAATAAACTCGACTCCTAGCTATAAGTAAAACCTAGGCTTATAACCTATTAAACTAAGATCCTCTCTCTACTAGGTAATAGATTTACGTATATAGAAGTAGCTATAGGAGGAATATATTATATTAGAAAAGGATTATATATCTATATAAACGAATTATAATAAACGTCTCTTATTCCTCTCTCTCTTAAATACTCCTCCTAGGGACAAGCTTGTAGGGCCTTAGTTAGAGGACTAGTAAGTTATAATCTAGTATAACTCTTCTTATTCTAACTTAAGTAGGAAGGTATAAGACTACCCTTTACTTTTTAATAATTAGGAAGGTTACTCCTAGTAGTATATTAGAGATAGTTTTGTCTAGGACCTCTACGTTAACCTTTACTATACTAGCTTTAACTTTCGCGAGTATATTAGGCGACGCTCTACTACTAACTATAAATAAGGCTATAGTTATAGTATTTAGAGCTATTAGTAGGATTATAACGCTATCTACCTTATATATCCTCCTAAGCTCTTATATTATTAGGATCGTTATACGCTTAGATAGTATAGTAGCCTTATACGCTCTTATAGCGTTCCTCTTCTTAAGGCTACTAACTTCTTAAGATCCTTAGCTTCCTCCTAGAGTCTTATAGCTATTACTATATTACTCCTATATACAATCTAACTATTTACGAGGGCGACTATTATTACGTTGTTTGTATTATAAGCGACGCTATCCTTATTATTAGGTAGAACGTTATTATCGTCTATATTAAGTATATTAATTAGTATAAACTAGGATGTAGATAGGTCGTCTTTAATCCTTATATTAGTAATAGTCTTATATCTCTTACTTAGCCCTACTACTATCTCTTAATAGTTATTAGTATTAGTAAGGGCTAGATAGTCGAGGCTAAGTAGTTTCTTTCTCTTATTAGAGATCGGTATAGTAGGAAGGCTATTATCGTTAGGTATAGTCTTTATATTACCCTTATTAGAGATTGGTAGAGTAGGAAGGCTGTTATTATTAGGTATAGTCTTTATATTACCCTCGACTAGTGCTCCTCCTATCTAATTATTATTATTAGATAAGTAGTATATCTATAACATACTATTATCCTATTATTTCGCTAACTATTCTAAGGTTAGGGTCTTCGTATTAGTTATCTTACTAGAGCTACCCTTATTACCTCTCTTACGCTTCTTAGGCGTCTCTAGTTCTACTAGTAGTACTAGGACTTTAAGATTATACTTAGTTATGCCTAGTCTCTAGAGAGTATATATAAGGTTTACTAGTATTACTTTCTACTCTAGTAATAGTACTATAAATACGTATATTAGGTCCCTAGTCTTATCTAAGGCGTATTCCTTGGAACGTACGTTCCCTACTAGATAGTCTTCTCTAAATAGGCGCGGCAGCACCCTTATATCGGTCTTTATAGCTTTTAGTATTATCCTAGTTATATCTACTACATTCCTAACTATTACTAGCTTGCTTATAGCGTAGGTTCTAAAGTCCTTTAATAGATAGTCGACGTCGACAAATCCTAGCTAATATATAGCTCCGAAGTCTACCTCTATATTATAATCTACCTAGAAGATAGTATTATAACCTTTCTTCTAAGCGCTATTATATATTAGCTTCCTATAGGTAACTATCTTCGGCCTAACCTATAGGAAAGGTCTGTTCTTATTCTCTTAAATAGAGAGCTCGGCCTTAGATATAACCTTCTCTAGATAGCCGCCTCTATATAGTATATACGCGCCTTTAATATATAGGTAGCGCTACGTTAGTATAGGTTCGGTAGTATTAATAACGAATAGATATCCTATCTAACATCTCTAAGAGTATAGAAGACTCTCCTTATTAAAGACGCCTTTCTAATTCTTATATAAGAAGACTAGTCAAAATAGCTTCTTAACGTAGATATTAATTATAAGTTCGCTAATAATCTTATCCTCTAATTATGCTTTCTTAGGAGGATATTAGAGTAGCGTTAACTATATAGTAATTATAGTATAGTAGAACTATCCCTTAGTCTAGGTTATATCTACTATTATATTAGACTCTATATAGTTCTCCTCGCTCTTAGGTCTCTAAGGTAGGGTGTATAGCCTCTAGTATATTAGGTTATTATATAGTGCGGCCTTTAATCCCTTTACTATATTATTATTTAGAGGGACTACTTTTATCCTAGTAGCGAATTATATAGTATCTCCTTCTCTTTCTAGATAGTATCCTAGCGCTAGTCTCCTATAGTCGAAGAGGCTCTTATACTAAAAGTAGCTAGAGAAAGGCTATTTAGCTAGGATGTTACTATTATCTAGGTCCTTATACTAGTATAGCTATAGTCTCTTAGTAAAGACTATAAGTTCTTATATAGTAAAGCCCTTATAAAGCTTTACTAGGAGGTTGCGGCCCTCCTATTCCTATATATTACTCTTAGCCTAGAGGGCGTCTACTAGTCTCTAGGCGTAGTCCGCTATATTGTTAGTAAGGATATAAACTACGCGGACAAATAACTATAGTATAAAGACTTTGTCGTAGTTTGTAGATAAGATCTATACTAGGGCAAAGTAGTTAATATACTCGTACTTTTAAGAGCGTGTAGTATTACTATATATTAGAAGATAGTACTTCTTAGCTAAGAGGCTTAGATGCTACTATAGTCTAAATTGTTATAGCGCTAGCGTATTATTCTAACTATAAGGATCTCTTACTATAATAAATACTATGCTAGATATATTATATAATGTCTTATATATGTCCGATAATATGTTTCTAGTAGAGAGGTCTTTATTTTAGTAGTACGGAGGTAGGAGTTATTATAGTAGTAAAAATCTTTCTAGGGTCTAGAAGTAAAGTAGTATTTAGAAAATAAAGAGGCTAGGGCCTATTATTTATTTACGTAACAAACTATTACTATAGTAATATAATTATCCTACAAATATAAAGGTTATTACTCTTAGGTACCTCTTTAATAGTAGCCTAAAAAAGCCTCCGCTCTAGTACTCTAGGTTATATATCTCCTTACCTATACTATTATATTATAGTCTCTATTATAATAAGCCTTATTATACTTAGTAATAAGGTCCCTAGCGCTATTAAGATTGTCCTCGTCGTACTATCGATTATAGTTATTACTGTAGCTAAGCTATTTTACTAAATACTAAGTTACTAAGATCTCTCTCCTAACTATTACCTTCTAGCTAAGGAGGCGCTTAACTTCGTACTCTAGCGCCTCGTTATTCTTAGCCGCTACTAGTCCTAGCTTATAACGACCCTATCTACTATATAGGTCTAGACTATTTAGTACTAGCTCTAGTTATACTATAGAGACGACGAAGTAGATATAGGACTCTTCTAGTAAGTCGAGTTTGTATACTAACTATCCTACTTAGCGTTTTACTATAAATAGACCTTCCTTCTAAGAGGCGAACTTATAGGACGTATATTATAGTATATAGTAGCTATAGTATAAACGTAACTATACTTTATCGCTAGTCTTAAAGTAGATTAGCTTGTACCTAGCGTCGTAACGCTTCTTTATCTTTATATTCGCGAGTACTATAGCGTCTTCCGCCTCCTAGCAGACTAAGACCCTCGCCCTAGTAAAATCTACTAGTAGGAGATCCTCTAGGGGTATAAAGGAGTCTAGGTTTGTCTTAAAACCTATAACGAACTTATTTAGTATAACTATAGTTATCGCGTTACTCGAATTATTAAGGGTCGCTTAAATTAGTAGAAGGCCCTTTATTTAGTTAGTATCTAGGTTAGCTATTATAAAGTATCTTAAGGTAATTTTAACAGTCTAGTTAGTACGCTTAGATTAACTATTAGTCTAGGGATAGTATACTATTATCGATAGTATCTTAATTTTAAGCTTAGCGAACACTACCGTTATAAACTCTAAGAGGAATTTAGAGTCCCTATTATATATTACTACCTATAGGATACTCTAGTCTATAATTATTAATTGTTTAATAAATCGCATCTCCTATATAGTAGCGTCGTCTGTCGCCTATCCTATTATTAGGGCGTTATACTTACTAGCCTTATTAGTAATAGTTAGTACTATATCCTTACTAGACTATATTAGAAGTAAAGCGCTAATAAAGTCTATTATAAGAGTATAGTATAGAATTATCTCGGTCTAGATAGGATTAAGCTCGCTATATAGGAGGTAGCGCTTAGTCTAGTTTAGATTATAGTCTAAGTAGAAGGCGATATACTCCTTAAGATACTTAGTAAGGTACCTTATAAATAACGAGGCTCGTACCTATTTATAGATATAGTAGAATCCTTAATAATAATAGTTATTATAAGTCTACTCGAACATCTCCTTTACTATTAAGTCTAGAATATAAAGATAGTCTTAGTTGCCTTCTTTATAGTAGTAGATAAGGTCTTCCGTTTCGAAGAATTAGAGACTAAGTAGGTTATTATATTTGTCTCCTATAAGAGGGTCTTAGCTATCCTCGTATTATACTATTATCTAAGCGTCGCTCTAGTTCTATAGGCAATATAACGTATAAGCCTCCTACCTATTATAGGCCTAGGCTCGCTTAATTAACCTTAGGACTCTAGCCTAATAAGGATCCTCTTTATATACTCTTATAAGTCTATCCCTAAACTTATTATCTATTTCGACTAGTAGAGCGTAGAATACTAGTAGCTCCTTAACGTCTCTATAGTATACTATTAGATCTAGATTGTCGCAGTCTAGGTTCTTTGTCGCTTTAGTATTATCCTCTTATAGGTAGCTTAAGCTATCGACGAATCCTAATAAGATACTAGCTATATATACTACCCTTATCTAGAACTAAGAGAAGTAGGCGCTTACGCGTATAAGTCTTAAATTAAGCTTATCTATATATATTATTATTATAAGGGAGTATTACTCTAAGATTCCTACTACTACGTAATAGTCTATAAAGAAGATAGTTAGATACTTATTTACGTATATCTAGTAGTATATCTTCCTAACGACCTATACTAATCCTAAGACCTCTAGTTTAGTTAGCTAATAGTTCTTCTTAGCTATAGAGAGGGCTCTACTAAGGAATATAATAATCTATATCTTCTAGTAGAGGAAGGGCTTTGCCTTACTACTCTCTATTAGTAGCTTTAATAGGTCTCTATCGACTATATATACTATCGCTATATAGCTATACTCTCTTAAAGAGTCGAGGTTAACGAAGAAGAGATAGTCTAGGTTAGAATACTATAGGAAGGTCCCTTTATAGAAGTAGTCTTATATAGCCTAAAAGGAGTAGTATAATATTATTAAATAGGATTCGTCTTAGCTAATATAAGAACGTATGCGATAGGCTATCGATATAAAGGTATATAGTAGCGTATAGAGCCTTAGTCTCTAATAATAGAGTAAGGTTAGAAACTAATTACTACCTTCGTTTAGTTACAAAGCAAAGCGTATAGTATACGTATATATACGTTACGTATAGCTTAGCTTACTAGCCTGGCCGTCTAAGCCTATAGCTCGACTATCTAGTATTATTTGCCCCCTTCCCCTATAAGGGTCGTCTCGACACTCGGACTACTTCCTACTTACGCGGAGCAAGTATTAGCCCTTTATAGTCTACTCTATAAGTAGCTCGTCCCTTCTACGAACCTCCTTCTATACTAGAGTAGTACTATAAATTATATCTTAGTTATAATCTACGTAATATAACTTCTTTATTATTATTACGCGACGCGTGCTATAAATACGCTCGACGCCTCTAATTAGTCCTAGTGTAGGTTGCCTATAATAATAGAGAGCTTCTACCTATAGGAAGCTTCTATAGTAGAGATAGCGCGTAAGTACAAAGTTTGCTCTATATACGCTATCTTCCTAACTTTTTCCTTCTATATTAAATTATTAGCAATACCTCCTAAGGGTTCTAAGCGCGCTACTAGCGCTCCGCTAGCTACTCCTAGCATACCTATACGCGCCCTACCTACTCCTAATACGCCTTCTAGCCGCTATACTTATAGCGAGGAGCCCCTTATTAATAACTATAAGCGTTACGCCTAATATATCGGCCTTAAGCGTAAGTGTCGCCTACTCCAAATATATAAGACGCGTAGCTAACCCTACTCTAGAGTACGAGTAGTATAATACGTATTTTAAGTTAGAGTAGTAGTAGCGTTATAACTAGTATATATATTCGTACGCCCTAAGTATATACTTCTCTAGCTTAGCGTAACTACTAATTAAGCTTATAGCTATAGTAAGAATAACTATACCTACATTCTAATAAACTAGGCTATAGTAGTAGAGTATAATATTATGCTCTACGCCCGCGCTAAGGTAGAGCGTATTAGGCGCGATACTAATACCTTAGAGGCTAACTATAAGGCCGCCTAGTAAGCATTCCTAGATACTACTACAAACTAGCGTAAGCTACTTAAAGTATGTCCCTCGCCTACGTATTATATACTATAGGTATAACCTTTAGATACTAACTATCTATAGAGGCTATAGTATTACTACGACTCTATCCCTTAGCGCTATCCTACTATCGCGGCTAAGAGTAAGCGCGCTACTAGCGCCGCGTAAGTAGGTAGTAACACCTATACTATTACTACTATAGTATAGAATACCTAGGCCCTAGTTAGCCTCTTCGAGCTTAGTCGCGCTATAAGTCTTTAGGCCTATCGCTTACTTATTACGTACTAACCTCCTACTAGTTCTTTAAGGCCCGCGTGCCTACCGCTAACCTTAGTCGTACTAATACTACTATAAGTAGGCTCTAGGCCCGCCTCGATAATAAGATAGAGGTAAGTTTGTTCTATAAGTATTCCTTACTAGATCGGCGTATACTAATCTCTTACTAGGAGCGTAAGGGCCTTATAGGCCTTCTAGGTCCTAAGGAGGATAATAAGATAGAGGAGGTAGAAGGTAATAAAGAGTAGCCCTACTCTAGGTACCCTTAGAGGATAAGCGGCTCTAGCTATAAGTATACTTAGCTCCCGCGCTCTACCTAGGGCTATAGTATAGGTAGCCTATAATATACTTTTCCCTCTAGGCTTACTTCTTCTATTTCCCTTTACCCGAGCTCCTCTTACTCTTCTCCTACGCTAAGTATACTTCGATTAGGTCCTTTGAACCCCTATAGTCTGCCTTATTAACCTAGAGGTTATAGTCTTCTAGCTACTCCTTCTACTATACTAGGTACTAGCGTATACTACTATATACTCTAGTACTCCTAATAGCCTTAACCTTATACTTACTATCCTCTTCGGCGAGAGGTATAGGATAGGTAGGCTCCTCGCCTACTTAGCTATTCTATAGCTCTAGTAGTAAGGCGTAGAAGATATTATAGATCTAGTACTAGGTAGGTAGTACTAAATAATAAGCCTAATTAGTAATTACGTCGAGTACCTAGAAAGGTCTAATAAACTAGGCTGCTATTTTCTTCTTAGGTACTAGTAGTTATAAGTTCTTAGTCGATAGTAGTACTATATTACCTAGAGAGTATACTTAGCGCTTATACTACGCGTTATAGTACTCTACTTACTAGTTTACTATCTGTCGCTAATTCTCTTTTAGCTTCTTAGTTATATCGCGTAGCTACTACGTATGCTCTATAGTAGCTAGTACCCTCCCCTTAGTAGACTTATCCTAAGGCGCTAGTATTAGGGAAGGTTAGAAACCTAGTACTACCTAGAAAGGTAATATACTAGTAGTAGTATTATTATATACGTTACTTATATACTTAGCCTATAGTAATAGCTCCGCCTAGTTATTCTACTTATTATTATAGTAATACTAGAGATACTATTCTAGGATCTAATTTGCCCGCTCTATTTAGCTATCTATTTATAGGTAAAACGCCGTACTAAGCTTATACTTTAGCTACGCCTTATATATAAAGTCGCTCTAGTACTAGCTAGTAAAAACGCTACTCTAATCTAAGAGTGCGCCTTTAGGTATACCGAAATAGCGTACGACCTCGCGTATTAGGATATTTGCTAGCTCTACGCTAGTATATATCTTATTAGTTAGGACGAAGATTACTATTTTAGAGAACCTATCGACAATTACTAGGATAGTATTATATACGTAGCTAAGGAGCTTACTTAGAGGTAGGTCTATAATAAAGTCTATTATAATTTCCTACTACAGCCTATCGAGTAATAGTAGAGTATGCGCCTTACTATATCTATAATAGCGTCTGTTTTTTATTATCTAGCATATATAGTAGGTTCGGATATAGCTATCGACTTCCTTTACTATCTCTAGCTACTAATACTTCCTTACTAGTAAGGCGAGAGTATAGTCTCTTCTAAAGTAGCTAGCTAATAGATTGTTATAGTATAAGCGTAGTAGCTACGCCTTTAACGCTTCGTTACTTAGGACCTAAATACAACCCTCCCTATACTAGACGCTATACTTAAATTCCTAGTCCTCGCTAGTACTCTTAGGGCGCTCTAAGGCTACTTATAGCTTATATAGTAAGGTCTCTAAATTACTTAAGATGCCGCCTATTAGGGTCTCTTCCTAGGTTACTACCTTATAAATAAAGGCTAGTAGCGCTACTATAGGTTAACTCTCCTAAGGCTAGAGTAGAAGCTCTATACTCCTAGCCTACTATACGTACGCAACCTAGATACGATCTATAATAGAGTTGTCGGTCTACCCGCCCTCTTATCCCTAGAATAATAGCTTGTTCCTTAGAGTTAGGAGGAGCGTATTTGCTACTTATATAGTAGGTACGTAGTCCGCGTAGTAAGAAGGTCTGTTAGCTAGGTTGTTAGTCCCCTTATTGTGCTTAATAGCAAAATCGAACCTTAATAAGTATATAGCCTACTAAGCCTAGCGGCTATTTAGCTACTTTACGCCTATAAAACTACGAAGGTTATTATAGTTAGATAGTACGCGAATTGCCTATAGCGCGCCTTTAAAGTAGTAGCGCTACGTCTTAAAGCACTCGACGATTACTAGTAGCTCCTAATTATAGGTCTTATAGTTCTATTCTACTAGAGTAAGCTTCTAAGAGTAGAAGGCGATAGGGTGCTAATAAGTAGTATCCTCGCCTATAAAGAGCTAGGAGAGGATACTACCTAAGGCGAACTTAGAGGCATCTGTCTCTATCTTAATTAGGAGCTTAGGGTCGTAATACTAGAGGATTAGAGTAGTAGTAAAGGCTACTATTAGTATACGAAACGTAGCTTCCTTAGGCTCTCTCTATAGGAATAGGCTACTCTTCCCTTTACTTATCGTAGTAAGTAGTACTACTATCTTCGAGTAGTTCTTAATAAACCGCCTATAGAAGTTAGCGAAGCTAAGGAAACTCTAGACTTCCTTAAGGGTCTTAGGTACTAGCTACTCCTTAACTACGCTAAGCTTACTCTTATCTATTAACACGCTAGAGCTATTAATAACAAAGCCTAGGAACTCTAGTTAGTAGGTGTAGAACTCGCATTTCTTCTAGCTAGTATAGAGGGCATATTTCCGCAGCTGCTCTAATATAAGGCGTAGGTACTAAGTATACTCTTCGCGTAAGTTGCTATAGATTAGGATATTATCTAGATATACTATATAGCAGACATTAATAAGGCCTATAAGAGCTTAGTTAATATATGCCTAAAAAGTCGCGAGAGCGTTAGTTAGCCCGAACGGCATTACTAAGTACTCGAAATAGCTATAGCGCGTATAAAATATAGTCTTCTAGTAGTCGTCCTCCTTAATTAGGATCCTATAGTATATATCCTTTAGGTCTAACTTAGAGAACTATACTACCTACCTAAGCTACGTAAGCGTCTCGTCTATAAGAGGTAAGGGGTATTAGTCTTTAATCGAGATCTTATTTAGCTCTTAGTAATCTACGTATAACTATATAGTACTATCCTTCTTAGGAACAAATAGAATAGGAGCACCCGCCTCGCTAGTACTACGCTAGATCTAACTATTCTAAAGGGCCTAATCGAGATATTCCTAAAGTAGTTTAAGCTCTACTCCTAATAGATTGTATAGAGGGCGAAAAGGCGGCTTCTTACTAACTTATAATATAATAGTATACTCTACGCTATTAACGCGCTTAAGCTTAGCTATACTCTTCTTATTAGTAAATATATTAGCGAAGTCCTTAACTTCGTTAGGAAGAGGTACTAGTCCTACTATTATACTAGTAGCGACCGCAAACATATAAGATTCGGTCTTTAGTAACTAATAGAAGCGCCTAGCGTTAAGTACGCGTATTATAGATAACATACTACTATAACGCTACTTATCTATATCGCTATATACGATAATAGCCTACTAGCGCCTCTAAGGCCGCCTTAGTAAAACTAGCGCTCTAGGTATATCTAAGGCGAAGAATATATCCTACGTATGCTTCTTATATCTAGTACTATCTACTAGTTAGATCTTAAGCTAATACGCGCTATAATAATAGCCTCTCTTCCCCTAGAACGAATCTATAGTAGGAAGAGGTACGCTTATGACTCGCTTAAGCCTATGCTATAAGACGTAAGCTTAAGATATAACGTTAATATCTACGTAATTATTAAGTAATATATCTGTCTTAACTTCGTCTCCTTCTACGATAACAACTACGCTATATAGACGCTTTATAGGTACTAGGGCTACGTCTAGACCTAGGTTATATTCCCTTATAGTCGAGGCTATAGAAGGGCTCCTCGACTAATAACTAGCCTTTACCTAATATACTACTACCTGCCTCTTATATAGTAAGTAGGCCTAGGTATAGCGTTAAGCCTTCGTAGGCTCTACTACCTCTACCTTATAGGTAGAAGCTATTATCTCCTTCTTTAGGGCACGATAATCTCGCGCCTAATAGCCGGGTTTACTATAGTTATAATAGTTGTTATTCTTATTAGCTACTCCGCTACTACTCCTAGTAGGTAGAGATAGTAGTAGCTTCTAGGAATCTCCTCCGGACTTCTTACTATCGCCCTTATTAGACTTCTTATAGTCCTATTAGTTATAAGGTTTACTAGTAGTGTGCTTATATATAGTATATAAGCCTCTTACCCCCGCTTACTTAATCTAGGTTACTAGAGAGATTAATTCGTCCTAAGTCTTTAGCGCTTAATAGTAGACTATAATAGCCTCGCCTAGGGTATCCCGTAGCTTTATAAGTAAGTATTATATACGTTACGTAGGTATATAGAGTTCTATTTATTCCTCTAGCGTAGCTAAGTATATAGTAAAGGACGAGGCACTCTACTTTTTGCTCTACTTAGCGCTCTTATACTATTAGGCGATAGTAAGCCCGCGATTAGTAGGATCCTCGACTACGTCTACTATCTCCTAGCAAAATATCTCCTAGGTATAGTCTAGCGCTAGGTTCGAGACCTTATACTTATTATACTAGGTCTCTAAGGTGTCTCCTTCGAGGAATATACTCGTATATATAATCCGTACGTATATATTGCTATAGGCCTAGCCCGACAATATAAACATCTTCTCTAAATAGTAGATAAAGGTTCTTGCTTCCTTTAGTGTCTTACTAGAGAACTTCGATAGAGGTTCGAGGTATAGGCTACCTAAGCTACGCGTAGGTATAGTAGGCGAGTCGGCTAACTATATAGATAATATAGTCGCTACCTTTATAGCCTAGAAACCTACTACCTATAGGCGCTTATAACGCGCTATATCTACTTAGAGGTTATAGAGACGTTACTCCTTATCTAGTGCTACCTACTCTTACTCGAGACGAGCTATCTCCTTATCGACTGTCTCTCCTACTTCGAGCTAGTCGCTTCTAGCCTCCGCGTTATATTAGCGCTACGTACGAGTAGGCGTAGAGCCTACTTAGCTAGAAGGGAGGACACTAGTTATTATAAGCACTCTATAGGCTATAACTAGGGTAGAGTAATTAGAATTAAGAACGTATATAATAGGCTATCGATATAAAGGTATATAGTAGCGTATAGAGCCTTAGTCTCTAATAATAGAGCAAGGTTAGAAACTAATTACTACCTTCGTTTAGTTACGAAGCGAAGCGTATAGTATATATATACGTGCGTTACGTATAGCTTAGCTTGCTAGCCTAGCTATCTGAGCCTATAGCTCGACTATCTAGTATTATAATACGAGTTTTAGCTACGAAGGCCTTCTATAGATAGCCTACTATTAGGGCGCCCTTTAGTAGGCGGGTCTTTTCTTCTTATAATAGTCCTAAGATCTACGTATAATATAGGATAGTCTAATAGAGATAGCCTATTAAACTAAGGTAGTATTCGAGTTGTCCTAGTATAGCTAGGAATTAGAGGCTCCTAATTATATCTAGTTTCTCTTCTTCTAACGCTAGACCGAAACTATTAACCCTTTAGCCTAGTAGGGTCGTAGATAGGTACTCTAGGTACAACTTCTTTAGGTTAATACTAAAATAGTATCTATCTAGTATCTCGAAGACTCTCTCTAAGTAGTATATATACTCCTCTAGAGTCTTAGAAAAGATAATAATATCGTCTATATAGGCCCTTACGAACCCTCTATAGTCTCTTAGGAGATTATCTAGTTTCCTCTAGATATACTAGACGCTATTATAGAAACCTATTACTACTATACTAAGACTCTCCTACCTACGATAGGTGTTTACTATTAATTTGTAGCGGTCTGCTCTCTTTATAGCCTATTAGTAAAAAGACGCTACTAGGTCGACTATAGATATATACTTATAACCTAAGAGAGAGGAAAATAGGTCGCTCTATAGTAATATCTAGTACGAGTCTAGAATAGTTATCTTATTAAGACCCTAGATATTAATAACTACTCGACTCTTATCGACTAAGTTACTATTCTCGTCTAGGACTTTCGTCTAGACTACGAATACTAGGAATTCTAATAGCGTTAGGAACTCTATAAAGCTTATCTTACCTTAGGAGTACAACCTATTAAACATCTTATTAATAACTCTTTAGTCTCGTCTACCTAAGTAGTAGACCTTTAGTAGTAGGAGCTTCTCTTCCTATCCTATTACTAATAGTATTAGTATCTAGTAGGCTTCTAGTATGTCGACTATTAGGCTATAGTCTCTCTATATATCGCTAAACTTAGTAACTATGCTTATAAGATAGCGTTAAGCCTATAGTATACTATATATATAGACGCCTATTAGATAGATAGTCTTAAGTATTAGGTCTAGTATTAAATCTACTAGTCTAAGTACTACGAGACTATAATCTTATATATTAAGGGCGTAGGTACTATCTACTAAGTAGTCTATTAGAAGTCCTAATTAGGTCCTCTTTCTAATAGTTACTAGATAGTAAGAATTATTACGTGCTATTATCTCTCTAAACTATATGTCGATAATGTAGTTATATATAGAGAGGTTCGTCTAAAGTTGACCCTTAAATAGGAAGTCTCTATATAGCGGAAGTCTGCTACTATACTATACTAGTACTAGTACGATAGACTTAGCTAGTATTACTACTTCGTCCTTAGCTTTAACTATCTGCTTAACTACCTTTCCTTCCTTATACTTAATATCGACTAAGAAATATACGTCTCTATAATTCTAGATAGTTACTTCTTAGAAGTTAGTATTAATTACTATTCTCTCTACTCTAATAATATCTATTATAATAAGCATCCTAGCTTTAAGACAGTCTACTAAATATATCTTCCGAGTTGTTCGAATAATTATATCTCGACTATCTAGGAGTCTCGTAGAGATCTATAACTCTACTAACGCCTATTTATAGAAGACGTTAGTACTATTAATTCTAGAGATAGTAATTAGTTAAGCTATTATCTTAATTTTAAGGCCTAGTACTAGGATAGTTAACTACGTCTTATCTACTATCGTTAAGACGTAGCTAGTATCTAAGTAGATAGTATAGTTATTATCTTCTCTAGAGAGGCGTAGTACGAAGGTTATATAATACTATAACTAAAAGGCGTACCCTCGCTAAGAGAGTAGCAGAGTATTAGACTCTATTACTATAATATCTTTATAGGATGTCGCTACTATTACTTTAGCTAAGAAGGTATTAATCTTAGTCTACTTCTTATTAGGTCCTTTGACGTAGGCTGTCCTAATATAGGTGTAGAGCTTATTTCCTAACTAGAACGTCTTATAGTATGTCTTATAAGTCTTCTCTAATATAACCTACTAAATAAATAGTTATATATTACTCTCTAGTAGGCTACTTAGTAGTTTCTTACCTATAATAGCGTAGAGAGAGGTCGGCGAGTATTCTCCTACTATATAGAAGTTAGCCTTAACTTTACTATCTCCTTCTCTACTATTCTCCTAGCTAATATTGCTATATTCCTTATAGCTCTAGCTACTATTATAATCTAATCTATCTATATTACTATAGTAGCTACCCTAGTATTTATAGTCCTACTAGCTATTATAGTTATTATTATAAGGATAGTTTCTCTAATTATTAAGTCGAGGGCGGTCTCTATCGCCGTTTCCTTAGTTACTATAGTCGTTATACTATAGGCGATCTCCTTCGCCTACGTCTTAGTTACTAAACTATAGATAGTTCTTACTAGCTTCGGTATAATTACTATATTATAGATAGTCTTCGTTATACCTAGGCCGCTCCTTATAGTTATTATATTATAGATAGTCTCTATTAGACTAGGTTTTCCTACTAGCGCGCGCCTAATTAGGTAGGGTTATATTATTAGCGCTTATTAGTAAGGCCTAGGTCCTCGTACCTACTAGATAGTCGCTTACGTTTTACTACCTTATATTAGGTCCTAGGTCTCTATAGGGGAGTTAAAAGCTCCTAGATTCGCTATAATAGTTACTATAGGACCTCTATATTCTACGATTATAGTCTCGATTAAATTAGCTATAGCGGTAACCTATATTAGATCCTCTAGTCGCAGTTAGGTAATACTTACTATTATTATAGCCGTCTTAGCGTAGTCTATAAAGGTCCTCCTATATCTCTATATAAGATTTATAGTTATTAATAAAGGCATCGAGGGTAGTATAGCTATTTAGTATCTATATAACCTATCTTAGACGTAGGTCTATCTTACGCTATACCTATACTAACTAGCTCTTAAGGTCCTTAGTATTAGCCTCCTTTACGAGTCTTATAATAGTCGTAATATATTTACTAATCGCGCGTCCGTTCTATATATCCGAGGAGCTATATACTTACTAGTCGAGGAGAGCTAGTACCTTTATTATAGATATTTTAAACTTCTTAAATAGTTTCTTCTTCTAACGGTTAATACTATAACTATCTCTTATCTAAGTATAGTTCTCTACTATTAAGATATAGGTAAACTATAGAGAAGCTTCGCTCTATAAGTATTAGAATAGTCCCTTATAGACTACCCTTACTAGTATAGTCTAGGCGTAGTCTTCTACTATATCTAGGAATATTAGGACCGAGCGGTATATAATGTTCTTACCTACTATTACTAGCTCGCCCTCGCTATATTCTCTACTTAGATATAGATTAAAGAATCCTACCCTCTCTAGTTTAAAGAGAGGATTATTCTTTATACCTCTAGCGTCTAATTCCGACAAGCTTTCCGACTACGAGGTACTATTATTATATAAGCGCTAATAATAATAGGTGCGCTTATAATAACAATAGTCTCTATAATAGTTGTCCTTAGATAACGAGGAGGAATTAGAGTTATCTAGTAAGGTTCTATATTAACGCCTATAATTTAGACGATAGTCTATCCTCTTCTTCTTATTCTTCCGCTTACTATAGCTATAACGTAAGCGTAAGCTAGATTCTATACTTAAGGAGGAGTCGTCCGAATTATATAGGTCCTCTTTCTGCTTATTACTCTAGCGCTATTATTCTTCTATATTATAATAATAATTAGGCTTATCTTATAGCTAGCGAGGTTCTTATATATATTAGTAATAAGACTATCTTCTAGATTAGTATAAGGATCTATTCTTCTGTTCTTATCTATCGAGATAGTCTTACTTATAGTATCGAAGGTAGTCTTTACGCTAAGTATATAGGTCGATATAGTTATTAGTTCTCGCCGAATTATAGTAGGCTCTCTAACTATTAGCTTCTACGAGGCCTGCTTATTCTAATTAAGCGTTATTATAGAGTCTTAAATTCTCTATATAGTCTTCCTTTATATAGTCTTTAATTATCTATTATAATTCCCTTTCTATATATAGTTATTAACTATCCTACTCTAGATATAGTTCGTTTTAATGCCTCTTATAGTTCTTAACCTCCTCTAGGGACTCTTCTCTACCTAGTTAGTTTATAAAGAGCGAGCTTATTAGTAATCGTAATAGTAATAATACTATACTTAAGGTCCTTCGTTATCTAGCTAACAATAATAATAAGAGACTTGTTTCTAGTTAGAGTTACCTACGGGGTTTATAATAGCCTAGTCTTCGTAGACTTAATCTTCTTAGTAGAGGAGATTGTAGTCTTAGTAAGTTAGTTCTTCTTAGAGGTCGCTCTAGCGTCGGTCGCTTATAATAATTAGGCGACTACGCTCGCTAAGGACTCGATTCCTATAGATAGTACTCTAACCTAGATCTCTTATAGTACCCTAGGGATAGTAGTAGGTTCTACTATCCTTACGAGTTTAGTCCCTCTAGTAATTATTCTAATACTAATTGTCTATAGTATTTAGGTAACTATTATTCTAGTAGGCTTAGCTTACTTAGAACCTATCCTAACTCTAATAGTCTATAGTATTTAGGTAACTGTTATTCTAGCAGACTCGGCTTACTTAGAACTAGTTCTAACTCTAATAGTCTGTAGTATTCGGATAACTATTATTCTAGTAGGCTTAGCTTACTTAGAGCTTAGCCTAACTTTAACTATTAGCGAACTACTTCTAGGGACGCTCTCTCTTATAAGCTTAGAGATTATAGCTAGCCTACTAAGTATAATAAGGCTAGACTTAGACGACGTAGCTATTCCTATTACTATAGCTACCCTTACTATTATAGCTATCCTTACTATCCTAGCTAGAGCTAGCGCTCTAGTATAGGATATTCTTACTAGCGCTCTAGTATAGGATGCTCTTACTAGTACTCTAGTATAGGAGTCTCTACCTATATTCTATTAGTAGAGACTATTAGTCGCTATACTCTCCCTAGCGTTTTGTCGAAGACTAGATAGTACTACTACTACTAGTAGTATAGGGTATTAATAACTCTCTTAAATGCCTTTCTTAAGGCTTTTATACTAGTAGTAAGTATAGAAACGTCGATAATCTACTATCCTAGGAACCCTTATAACTCTACTAATCTAAGATCCTCTAAGGTAGAGTAGTTAAGTCGAGATACTTCTAGGTAGTAGTAGTTATAGAGAATAGCGATCCTCTCTACCCTACGATATTTCTTTAAGAAGGCTCTAGATCTCTTAACGTCGTCTATATAATAGTCGATATATTAAGTAATTAGCTTAATATCTATATCTATAATAGGGAAACTAATATACTAATATTCTAGTAAGGGTTATAATAGAGCTAGTATACTACGTATAGGTATCTATTACTTATAACGACTATCTCTAGATAGTAAGTATTATATTATTATTATAAGGAAGATAGTATAGAAGAAAGAAGAGAGGTATTAGGTAGAATAGTTATCTTCTAGGTAAGGGCTCTTCTAGCTTCGAGGATCCTTGCCTAATCTAGCTTAGCTAAACCTTACCTAGAAGTCGCAGATAAATATTAATATAAGTATAGTCTCTATATAAGTATTACTTCCGCGTCTTAACGTTAATCCTTCTACTCCTAAGTACCTCTACTCGAGGGTCGCCTAAGAGTATAAGAGTAGAGATAATTATACTATTCGCTTAGTATAGTCTTAGTACTATCTAAAGATAGTTGTCGAAGGTCTAGACGAAACTAGTCTAAATAATCTATGTCGATTATCTGTCGGTTCCTCGCCTAGACTAGAGGGCGTCTACTAGCTACTATCTAGTTAGCTCCTAGTACGGTCTACTAGGAGACTAGTCGTATAGTAACAATTAGTACCGAAGGATAGTAGCCTTAGCTAGTAATCTTCTCGAATTAAAGCTACTATATTATTATAAGGATCCTAAAGTATAAGATAGTAATATAGTATAGACTTATTAATTATTAGAAGCTATCTATTCTCTAGAAGGTCCCTTAGCTATAGTCCCCTATAGACTATACTCTCTATAATAACGCTAAAGAACCTAGTACCTATTATCGATAGCTTTAACTACAAGATATATAGAATTACTAATATAAAGAGGAAGCGGAGAAAAGTAACTAACTAAAAGCATTAGATCCTTAAACTTATCTTACTTAATATCTATAGTCTCTTACTACTATTAAGGGAAGAGTATAGGTACTTCCTTATTATTATTAATAATTACTTACGAAAAGTATAGGCGTACCCTCTTAAGAAGAAGTCGGACTTAGCTAAAGTACTTCGACGTTAGCGAAAGAAGGTCGAGCTTTAGACTAATAGCTTAAAGCCTAAGATAGTAAGAAGCGATAATATAGGTAAACTCCTATCTATTCTAAAGGAATAAGAGTTAGAGTATAGTATAGAGCTTAACCTAACTAAAGCATATAACTCTAGAGCGAATAGTATTACTAAGAAGCATATTAGAGATACTAAATAGATAGTTAGAGCGATAATAGAGGACGCTAGGCTCCTAATTAAGTTCTAGCTAGAAGCTCTAACTACGAGCTAATATGTCTATAACCTATGCCTAGTTAAGATTAACAATCTCTTACTAACGCTAGAGGAGGCTTAGTTAGAGAAATAACTATTAGTTAACTATATACGCGTTTAGGGGTGCTAGGTTGTTTCGTATATTAATCTAAAGTCGATACCTAAGGATTTATAAAGAGACAAGCTAATAAATTAGGGACGTAAGGGAGTGTTTATTAGGTATATTAAGAGTACTATAGAGATGTAGAAGATCTAGGCATCTAATTTAAGGCAGGTAATCGTTATAGGATCTATTAAATTCTTCGAAGAAAGTAAGGGAGGTAATATTAAACTTAGCTTTATTCTAAAGGATTAGAGTAGTTCTATACTAATATAAAAACTAGTTAGGCGCCTACTAGAGCCTAACCCGAACCCGACGCGCCTATTACTACCGAACCCGACGCCGCTAAGCCTAACTATAATACGTAGGGTCGCGATATATATCTAACTACTATAGCTACTAAAATCTAACGCGAGCGTTAAGAGATACAACCTTAACTCTAATAACAAGCTAGAGAAGTTAGAGTAATAAGAGAAGGAGTAGGGCTAGTTAGAGTAGGTCTAGCTAGAGTAAGAGCTAGTAGCTCCGCCTATACCCCCTACTCTAGTATTAGGTAAGAGGATAAGGATAGTATTAGATAGGTTAGAAGAAGTTAGAGTAGATAGAGGCCTACTAAGATAGTTAAGTAAGGTGACTAGTAAGAGAAGTTGTAATTAGAGTAACGAAGGGAGGTAGGATAAGTTAAAGAGGGCTATAGAGACAATTAATAGCTTTATTACTATCTATAATATAATATTAGGTATAAACGTAGAAGAAGAGTTCTATTAGTATAAGGATAGCTAGTTTAGATTTATAGTAGACGTAGAGGAATGTAGCCTAGTAGTAGTAGGAGCTAGAATATAACTATTAGAGAAGATACCTATCCTAAAGACGTACGAGTAGGTAGTCTCTAATAAGAAGTAGGGACACCTATAGCTAGAGGCTATATAGGTAGAAACTATAGCGTTAGAAGGCAACCTAACCTATAAAGCTATAGTCGCACTAGTAGGAGCCAATCTAATTACGTCGAAATAGGTCTTCGATATAAAATATAATACTAATAGATTAGTTAATAAGTTTAAGGCTCGACTTATTACTAGAGAATTTAGCTAGGTACTTAGGGTAGACTTTAAAGATACATTCGCCCTAATAGTTAGATATAATACTATTCGCCTCTTTATAGCTATAGTATGCATAAATAACTAGGAGCTATACTAGGTCGACGTTAATAATACTTTCATATAGTTAGTCCTAAAGGAAGTTATTCTAATACATACTCCGCCTAGAGTTAGAGTTAACCTAGGCGAGGTACTTAAGCTAGAGAAGAGCTTATACAGCTTAAAGTAAGTAGCCCGAGACTAGTACTAACTCTATAAAGGAAAGATTAAGAAGATCGGGTTTATTTAGAGTAGAGCTAATCCTTACCTCTTTGTCTATTCTACCTAGAAGCTAATAATTCTAGTATATATAGACGACATTATAATAGGAGTAGAAAGTATAACTAATATAGACTAGTTTAAGAAGAAGTTTGCGATATTCTTTAAAATTAAGGACCTAGGCGAAGCGAACTACCTTCTAAATATTAGGATTGTTAAAGACTAAAAAGCTAGTACTTTGCGCTTAGACTAGACGCACTACATCGAAAAGGTACTAGACAAGCTTATAATGTCGGTAGAGAGTGCCTCCCTAACCCGATTACCTCTAGATAGCTACGACGCGATTAGAGTACTAGGACCCAATAATATTACAGTAGATAAGAAAGAATACTAAGAAGCTATTAGTAGCTAGATATATATAGGCATTCTAACTAGACCTAATATTATATTCGTACTTAGAAGGCTAAGCTAGTATATATTAGATCTAGCTAAATATTACTAGTAGGCTCTAAAGAAGCTAGGGAGGTATATATGCTCGTTAAAGGACCTTAGAATCGTATATAATACGAAGGTATAAGATATACTCGTAAGGTACTCTAACTTAGACTACGCGATAGACAAGTTAGACTATATCTTAGTACTAGGGAATATGTTTATACTTACTAGAAGACTAGTATTATAGGCTAGTAAGAAGCAAAAGTTAGTAGTAGGCTCGATAATAGAGGTAGAGTATATAGTAATAGCAAGGTATATAAAGTAGTCGTAGTTCTTCTATTAGATCCTTCGAGATATAAAGATGTAAAGATATATTAGTTAGAGCCTATATATTAAGGAGGAGATAAAATTCGCTATAGGATTACTAATAGTACGGCTATAAGAAGACAACTAAGCGGCAATTATTCTTATAAAGAATATATACGCTAGTAAGAGGTTAAAGTATATCGACGTAGCCTACTATTATTAGAGAGACCTCTATAAGAAGGGCATTATCTCTATTAGCTATATTAAGACCTCTAATATAATTGCCGATAGCCTAACAAAACTAAAACTAGGACCCTAATTTAAGAAGGTAGTAGAGTAGCTTTAGCTAGAGAAGTAATCTTTTTGTTTTACTTTTCTTTCTATTTCTACAATTATAGCTGCTACTAGGAAGTAGCACTATAATATACTACTAGACTAACCTACTACCTTAGGTAATCTCGTTTATTACTAGGAACTCGCAAATCCCTACTAGAATACTTATACTACTAGTAGCCTCTTCTAGACCTATAATAAGTACTCTAACTACTACGAGCCCTATAATTAGCACTCTAACTACTACTCTAACTACTATAACGACTAGTCTAAGACAGACCTACGTTAGGCAACTTAGAAACTTCGCTACTAATCCTTTTATTAGGCGTTTTAGTAATCTCCTAGTAAAACTATTACTAACTATAGAACTCTTACTAAGCCCTTACTCTATCTATCTCGGTAATGCTATAGAGTAGATTCTTAGGAGGTCTCTATATAATAATAAGAGGGCTTAGATAAGTAAGATATAGACTCTAATAAGGAACACCTAAGTGCCGCTCGACTCTAGAGGCGCCTAGGCTAATATTAGGAGATAGCCGATATTTAGAAGGCGAGTACTTAGTAGGAAGTAGAATATCGTAGTCGTCTAGAGTAGGAGAAGAAGGGACACTACTCTATATACTTCTAATAGGCTAACCTCTCGGACCCCTATATAAGAAGATTAGACTTGTACTAGTTATATAGACATCTAGTCTAGAAGGTCGACAACAAGTTAGAGAGGAAAGAGTTACTAGGATCTCCTACTTCTATCTTTCCTTCTAGGTCTCTCTAAGCGACCGACGCCTCTAATTAAGAATTCTAGTACTCTAACGCCTCTAACTAGGAACGTTAGAGCTCTAACGTCTCTAACTAAGGCTTATACCCTAGAAAGCTATATTAGGAATAGGGACTAGAGCTTGCCTTAGTAGAGTAGCAGACCTTTTGCTTAATAGGGACTCTTCCTTAATTATAGGCGGAATCGAGGCACGCTAGTAGGGCTAGGAGAAGAAGGCCTAGTTAGTAAGATACTAATAGGTTAGAGCCTTAATTCTCTTACTTATCTAGTTTAACTTATAGTTAGCTACCTAATCTAGGAGAGTTAAAGGCCTCCTAAGAATACTCTATTCCTACTAGGCGAATTTAGCCTCCTAGAAGTAGACTAAAATCCTATAATAGATAAGGTTACTCTAAGTAAATAGCGTTAGCTTAGTCCTAACTAGAAAGTCCTTATACAGCTATAGAGTTATATTAAACTATATAATAAAGAGGTCTCTAGCTTCTTAGTTTGTACGAGGCTTAGAGAAGGCCTTATTATAACAATCTACGAGACTAGTAAGTAACCTATAGTACTCGCCCTCCTAGTACTTATCTAGAGCTATCTAGTAACAATCTAGACTCCTCTAACGACGATCCTTATCCTTCTAACGCTATAGGCCTAGGTCGGGACTCTAACCTAGGCTCTAACAAGTCGGAGCTTAGGAAGTTAGGTTAATAGGCTAGGAAGTAGGGAGACGAAGCTAGAGGTTATAGCTACCTGCTTTAACTTAGGCTAATAGGCTACTCTAAGCTTAGGCCGATAGGCTACTCTAAACTTAGCCTAATAGACTACTCTAACCTATAGTACTACTCTAACCTAAGGGATTCTCGTCTACTACTCTAGTATAAAGCGAGTAATACTTCTCCTAGTTCTTTCTAAAGCAATTAGTATAAGAGCCCTCGAGATAAGGATTTCTAGAGTTAGAGTAATAAAGAGCGTATAGGCTAATATACTAGCCTTCTAACTTAGTAGTATACTAGATCTAGTTTATAGTCTAGGTAGTACTAGCTATTATAAGGCCCGCTATAATAGGTATTATACTAGTTAGTATATTTAGGTTATACTCTTATAAACCTAGATTATTAGGAAATGCGATGCCTAAATAAGTAACGTAAAAATAGGTTATATTACCCTTAAATACTAGAGGGACCTAGGAAAACTAACTAGCGTAGTATGCCTTATAGAGGAATCGAATATATACCTAGAGCTAGGTATAACTAAGAGTCGGGTGCCTTATAGCGTTAGAGCTTAGAGCTATAAGCTACCTAAGCTTCTTGTCGAGTAAAGCGTTATCTAATAGAATTAGTAGAATACCTTGCTATTATACTATACCAAGGTATTAGAGAAGTATTAAGGTATTAGAGAGATAATAACTAAAGAAGTATATTAAGGAAGAGAAGGAGGATAGACAACTTTATATAGAGTCGGACCTACCTATAAAGACAAGGCATTTATATAAGCTAGTATATAAACCGATATATATAAAAACAAAATATTTATATAGACGAACAAATAAACTAGTATATATAAAGAGTAAGTATACTCTAGCTTACGACTTTATTTATATATTAGAGGCAAATATACTCTAATTTACAATTCTCTATTATAAAGATAAAGAGGCACGTTATAATTAGAAGATAAATATATTCTAATATTATAGTTAGAAGATAAACATATTCTAATATTATAGTTAGAAGACAAATACATTCTAATTTATAACCCTCTCTTATAAGGACAAAGGGGCACGTTATATCTAGAGGACTCTAGACTAGGGATTAGAAGCTAGTAGGGGTTGCTTAGAGTTAGTAGGAGCTATAGATAGTATATACCTAAGTAGGAGTATTAAAAAGTAAAGAGTAGTCTTATACCTTCCTACTTAAGTTAGAATAAGAAGAGTTATACTAGATTATAACTTACTAGTCCTCTAACTAAGGCCCTACAAGCTTAGCCCTAGGAGGAGTATTTAAGAGGGAGAGGAATAAGAGACGTTTATTATAATTCGTTTGTATAGATATACAATCCTTTCCTAACATAATATATTCCTCCTATAGCTACTTCTATATACGTAAATCTATTGCCTAGTAGAGAGAGGATCTTAGTTTAACACTAATAGCCAATAGGAGGTAGAGTAGGAATAATGCGACTAAGGCGAGACGCGCGGTAATAGAAGTACTAGGTAGTAGAGACAAGTATAAGACTATTAGAGTTAAGAGGTCTTAAAGAGTAGACTAGTATAAGACTATTAGGAGAGGAGCAAAAAACTAAAACAACAAAAAATTACCTAATACCTATCTAACGCGGATCCTAGCGTTAGATAGAAGACTATTATTATAAGTACTATTACTATACTACTAAGGTTAACAGATAAGTAGAAGCGAACATCCTAGGAGGACGAGGCTAATACGAGGTAGTACGGAGATAAGGAGTAGATAGATATAATAGTAACGAAAAGATAGAAGACTATATTATATAGGTATAACTCTTTTAAATTATTAGAAGGGATGTTATTATAGAGAGTATAGTCTATAGGGGACTGTAGCTAAAGGACCTTCTAGAGAATAGATAGCTTCTAACAATCAACAAGTCTATACTATATTACTATCTTATACTTTAGGATTCTTATAATAAATGTAGTAACCTTATAAAGAGATCTTAGCTTAGATATACTATAGTATAAGAAGCGACAATACTAGAGATCGTAGAGTTTATACGCAGCTTAGTTAGAGTTATCTATATCTGCTATTAGAGTAAGTAGAGACTCTACTCTATTCTCTACTTCGTTAGTCTAAAGGACTAGAGTACTATAGACTTTCTAGAGTTAATAGATACTATAGTAAGAACAATATTTAAGAACTAGATCGATGTTCGAGTTTAGTATATAGAACGTATTAGGAAGCATTATTCTAACTAAATCGAATTCCTAGATAAGCTTTTAACCTAAGATTAGAGTAATACCTAGGTTTGGAATATAAAATATAGGTACTATAAGACTTCTCCTAAACGTATTAGAGACTTCTATTGTACTCCTATATCTACTCTCTAAGAAGCTACCTCCAACCTTTATTCTTCTTAGACTAGTCGGGTTTAGGCTCCTAAAGAGATTCTTGTTATTAGATATATAGGCTAATACGCTAGAGTTAAGAAGAATTATACCTTATAGAAGCTTACCTTTATAATCGGCCGTAGCTTCTACTAACTTGTACTTATCTTTACTCTCGTCGTTAGAGGAGTCTAAGCTCTTAGAGGAACTCGAAGACTCTAAATTAGAGTCGCTAGATAATAATACGCTAGCTTTAGCTATATATACCTTACTCTTTTTATACTTCTACTTACTCTTACTCTTATTAGAGTACTTCTTATCCTTCTTACCTAGTCGCGACTTACTCTAACTAGACCTATTCTTCGCCTTCTTAAGTACCTTAATCTTCTATATTAGAATCTTTAGATTAGTCGTATTCGCTTTTCTTTAGCGCTATAGGCTAGACCTCCTCTTATTCTTCTTCTCCTTTAGTATCTTTTAGTACTCTAATAGGCTTAGGTACTTAGGAATAAGATATTTAGATAAGCTATAAAGATAGTATAACCTAGTTCTTCTAGCCTCTATACTTATTATATAGTTAGAGCTTTATATCTAGACTTCCTCTTTAAATAAGATATATATAATCTTTACGCTATCCTTTATGCCTATTAGGTCGATCGTCTATCTAAATCGTAGTATTACTCTAGTAATACATTTAGTAACTACTAGACTACTCTATTATATAAGTATAAGATCTTTAAGTCTAGCTTAATACTAGTAATCTTACGTAAGAGGCTCGATAGAGTCGTAAAGATATTATTAATTATTATGTCCTTATCTATCTCGTAGATTGTATACTATTACTAATATACTCTTAACCAAGTTAGAAGGTTCTTAGTATACTTTATATTTAGGAGGGCCTATACGTCTATAGCTATAATATACTCTAGTATTAGAGATAAGTTAATCTTGTCTAGGCTCTAGGTTATCTTAAATAGAGCTATAGAGTTATTCTAGTACTACTCGTTAGTATTTACTAGCTTATATATATAATTTCTAAGTATATACTATAAATACCTCCCTTCTAGTATAGTCGCTTATAGTATTATTCTAATACTTTAGCTCGAGGAGCTCTAATTAGTACTCTAACTAGTAGCGCTCTAACTAGTAGAGCTCTAACTAGTAGTACCCTAACTAGTACTCTAACTACCCTAACTAGTAGAGTCCTTACTAA
The DNA here is from genome assembly GCA_013403795.1 of Teratosphaeria pseudoeucalypti. Classification (NCBI taxonomy): domain Eukaryota; kingdom Fungi; phylum Ascomycota; class Dothideomycetes; order Mycosphaerellales; family Teratosphaeriaceae; genus Teratosphaeria; species Teratosphaeria pseudoeucalypti. The sequence continues at coordinate 81,226 of JABBMZ010000107.1, read as the reverse complement.
GGTGTATATTACTTATCCTAGATACTAACGTATTAGACTCTAACTATAACCTCTAGGCGCGAAGAGGCGCCTATTAAGTAGGAGGAGACGCTTATTAAGCGGCTAAAGGAGGAGGAAGTAGTTATGTTATAGTCTCTCTAACTCTTAGAATCTCGCCGTTTATAACCGCTGTCCTTAGGCTAGCTAGGAGAGGAGCCTTCTAATCTAGTAGCTATACGACCTTCTTCGATATAAGTAGTCGTATTATCTATTTAAACTAGAGCTTATAGTTGTCTTAAGTAAGAGTAGGGACCTTCTTCTAGTCCTTAGTAGAATCTATAGTAAAAAGAATTAAAAATAAATAAACTAGTAAACTAAGAATAAATAAGAGATAAACGAGGTAGTAGTTTTAAGTCGAATCTAGTATAATTTTTCCTAAGGTTACTACAAACTTTAACTATATCTAGGTAGTTACTAGGCGCTTTTACAACTTATATGTACCTTAGGAGCTCTCTAATCGGTCCTCTAATTAGCTCTAGTCTTCCTATATAGTATAGTAGCGGCCTCGAGTCTGCCTTTAATTAATAAGTAGATTAAGTACACTCTTCTAACAAATTTAACTCCTAGCTATAGGTAAAACCTAGGCTTATAACCTATTAAACTAAGATCCTCTCTTTACTAGGTAATAGATTTACGTATATAGAAGTAGCTATAGGAGGAATATATTATATTAGGAAAGGATTATATATATACGAACGAATAGTAATAAACGTCTTACGTTAGAGAAGAGGAATCGTCTCTTCTCTCTCCCCCTTAAATACTCCTCCTAGGGCTAAGCTTATAGGGCCTTAGTTAGAGGACTAGTAAGTTATAATCTAGTATAACTCTTCTTATTCTAACTTAAGTAGGAAGGTATAAGACTACCCTTTACTTTTTAATATAATAACAAAAATCTCTTTAGAAACCTAAACCCGACTAGTAAGAGAAGAATTAAGATTAGAAGTAGTTTCTTAGAGAGTAGACATAGAGGTATAATAGAGGTCTTTAATATATTTAGAGAGAGTCTTACGTTACTAGCACTCTATATTCTAAACCTAGGTATTACTCTAATCTTAGGTTAAAAGCTTATTTAGAAATTCGATTTAGTTAGAATAATGCTCCCTAGTATGTTTTATATAGTAAATTCGAACATCGACCTAGTTCTCGAATATTATTCTTCCTATAGGATCTATTAACTTTAGAAAGTCTATAGTATCCTAGCTCCTCGGATAGATAGCGTAGAAAATAGAATAAAGTCTCTACTTACTCTAATAGCTAATATAGATAACTCTAACTAAACTGCGCCTAACTCTAACTAGACTACGTATAAGACCTATAATCTCTAGTACTATCGTTTCTTATACTATAGTATAGTAAAGCTTAGGTCTCTTTATAAAGTTACTACGCTAAAGAGCCTAGTACCTATTATTAATAGTTTCGACTATAAAACATATAGACTCGCGAATATAAAAAGGAAGTAGAGAAAAGTAACTAACTAAAAGCGCTAGATCCTTAAACTTATCTTACTTAATATCTATAGCCTATTACTACTATTAAGAGAAGGGTATAGATACTTCCTTATAATTATCGATAATTACTCGTAGAAAGTATAGGCGTACCCTCTAAAGAGAAAGTCGGATATAGCCGAAGCACTCTAATACTAATAGAAGAAGGTTAAGCTTTAGACTAATAGCTATAAGCCTAAGGTAGCGAGGAGTAATAATATAGGTAAGCTCTTATCTATTCTAAAGGAATAGGAATTAGAATATAGTATAGAACTTAACCTAACCGAGGCGTATAACTCTTAGGTAAATAGTATTACTAAGAAATATATTAGAGATACTAAGCGGGTAGTTAGAGCGATAATTAAAGATATAGGACTCCTAATCGAATTCTAGCTAGAGGCTCTAATAGCGAGCTAATACGTATATAACCTATGCCCTATTAAGATTAATAACCTCGTAGTAATACTAGAGGAAGCTTAGTTAGAGAAACGACCTTCTATCGACTATATACGCGTTTAGAAGTACTAGGTTATCTTATATATCGACCCGAGATTAATACCTAAAGACTCGAAGAGGGACAAGCTAATAAATTAGAGGCGTAAGAGTATATTTATTAGGTATATTAAAGGTACTACTAAAATATAGAAGATCTAGGCACCTAATTTAAAATAGGTTATTACTATAGGATCTATTAAATTCTTCGAAGAAAGCAAGGAGAGTAATATTAAACTTAGCTTTACTCTAAAGAATTAGAGTAGTTCTATACTAACGCGAAGGCTAGTCGGGCGTCTATTAAAGCCTAACCTAAACCTAGTACCGAAACCTAATAGGAACCTACCCTAAGATATAATACGTAAGGTAGCAATATATATCGAACTACTATAGCTACTAAAACCTAATACTAGCGTCGAGAGGTATAACCTAAACTCTAATACTAAGTTAGAGTAGTAGGAGAAGGAGCGAGGCTAGTTAGAGTAAGAGGTATTAGACGCTACGCTAGTTATACTAATTATATTACTAGTACTAGGAGTACTAAGCGTACATCCTATACTAATACTAGGTAAGAGAATAAAGATAGTACTAGATAGATTAGGTAGGATTAGAGTAGAAAGAGACTTACTAAGATAGTTAAATAAGGTAACTAGTAAGAGGAGTTAGGATTAGAGTAACGAGGGGGGGTAGGATAAGCTAAAGAGGGCTATAGAGATAATTAGAAGCTTTATTATAATCTATAATATAATATTAAGTATAAATATAAAGAAAGAGCTCTATTAGTATAAAGGTAATTAGTTCGGATTTATAGCAGATATAGAAGAGCTTGCCCTAGTAGTAGTAGGAGCTAGAATACGACTATTAGAGAAAATACCTATCCTAAAGACGTACAAGTAGGTAGTCTCTAATAAGAAGTAGAGACACCTATAGCTAGAGGCTATATAGGTAGAAACTACTACGCTAGAGAGTAACCTAACCTATAGGGCTATAGCTATACTAGTAGGAGCTAATCTAATTACGTCTAAATAGGTCTTCGATATAAAATATAATACTAATAGATTAGTTAATAAGTTTAAGGCCCGACGAGTTACTAGAGGATTTAGCTAGGTACTTAGGGTTAACTTTGAAGATATATTCGCCCTAATAGTTAGACATAATACTATCTGCCTCTTTATAGCCGTAGTATATATAAACAACTAGGAACTATACTAGGTTAATATTAATAATACCTTTACGAAATTAGTTCTTAAGGAGATTATTCTAATACGTGTACTACCTAGTATTAGAGTTAACCTAGGCGAGGTACTTAAGCTAGAAAAGAGCTTATATAGTCTAAAGTAAGTAGCCCGAGACTAGTACTAACTCTATAAAGGAAAGATCAAGAAAATTAGTTTTGTTTAGAGTAGAGCAGATTACTACCTATTGATATATTCTATCTAGAAACTAATAGTACTAGTATACGTAGACGATATTATAATAGGAGTAGAGAGTATAGCTAACGTAGACTAGTTTAAGAGAAAGTTTGTAATATTCTTTAAGATTAAGGACTTAGGCAAAGTAACCTACCTACTAAATATTAAGATTATTAAAGACTAGAAAGCTAGCACCTTACGCCTAGATTAGACGCACTATCTCGAGAAGATACTAGATAAGCTTATAATAGTAGTAGAGAGCGCCTACCTAACCTACTTACTTCTAGATAGCTATAATACAATTAGACTATTAGGACCTAACGACGTTAGAGTTAATAGGAGGGAGGACTAGGAAGCTATTAGTAGCTAGATATACGTAGGTATTCTAACTAGGCCTAATATTATATTCGTACTTAGAAGACTAAGCTAGTATATATTAGACCTAGCTAAGTACTACTAGTAAGCTCTAAAGAAGCTTAGGAGGTACATACGCTTATTAAAGGACCTAGGGATTATATATAATGCGAAGGTATAAGATATACTTATAGGGTACTCTAACTTAGACTATATAATAGACAAGTTAGACTATATCTTAGTACTAGGGAATATGTTTATACTTACTAGAGGACTAGTATTATTAGCTAGTAAGAAGTAAAAGTTAGTAGTAGGCTTAATAATAGAGGTAGAGTATATAGCGATAGTAAGATATATAAAGTAGTCGTAATTCCTCTACTAGATCCTTAGAGATATAAAGATATAAAGGTATATTAGTTAGAGCCTATAGATTAGAGAGGAGATAAAGTTCGCTATAGGCTTACTAATAGTATAGCTACGAAGAGATAATTAAGTAGTAATTACTCTAGCGAAGGATATATATGCTAGTAAGAGATTAAAGTATATCGATATAGCCTACTATTACTAGCGAGACCTCTATAAGAAGGGTATTATCTCTATTAGCTACGTTAAGACCTCTAATATAATCGCTAATAGCCTAACTAAACTAAAGCTAGGACCCTAATTTAAGAAGGTAGTAGAGTAGCTTTAGTTAAGGAAGTAGCTCTTTATTTCTAACTATAATTATAACTACTACTAGAAAGTAGTATTATAATCTACTAGGCTAACCTACTACCTTAGGTAATCTTATTTGTTACTAGAAGCCTAGAAACTCCTACCTAAGTACTTATACTACTCGTAGCTACTTTTAGATCCGCGAGACCTATAATAAGAACTCTAACTACTACGATAAGAGTTAGAGTAGTAAGAGTTAGAATAGCGAGAGTTAGAGTAGTATAAGTTAGAGGGCCCTCTACTAGGCTAGGACAGACCTATATTAGGCGTCTTAGTAATCTCTTAGTTATAGAACTCTTACTAAGCCCTTACCTTATCTACTTTAGTAATACTAAATAGTAGATTCTTATAGCTCTAAGGCTAGGTCGGAGTCCTCTATATAGGGCGAAGAGAGCTTAAATAGATAAGATATAGACTTATATACTATCTAGCTCTAGAGGCGCTAAGCTCGACCTTAGAGGATAGTCGATATTTAGATAGCGAACGCTTAGTAAGGAACGAAATATCGAGATTGTCTATAGTAGGAGAAAGGGAATAAATACTACTATAGATACTTCTAACTAGCTAATTCCTCGGACTCCTATAAAAGGTAGGACTAGTACTAGCTATATAGGTATCTAACCTAGAAGGTTAGCGACAAGTTAGAGGAGAGAAGAGACCTTAAAATAATAATACTTCTTATTCCTACCTCTTCTACTCCTAGCTCTCTCTAAGTAACTAAGTAATAGGACCTTTAGAGCTCTAATACCTCTAACTAAGGTTTATACCCTAGAAAGCTATATTAGGCATAGAGCCTAGAGGCTATTATAGTAGAGTAGTAATCCTCTTACTTAATATAGATTACTTCTTTATAAGTAGAGGAATTAGGGTACGCCTAGTAACCTATAGAAGAAAGGCCTAGATAATAAGATACTAGTAAGTAAGAGCTTCGATCCTCTTACTTATCTAATTTAAGTTATATTTAGTTACTTATACCTAAGTAGTAAGTAGCCTCCTAATAATACTCTACTCTAATTAGGCACTCTTAGCTTACTAAAGGTAGACTAGAATCCTATAATAAATAAGATCGCTCTAGGTAAATAGTAATAGATTAGTCTAGACTAGATTTAGCTTATATAGCTAGAGAGTTTTATCTCTAAACTACGAAGAGAAAAGGTTACTAGCTTCTTAGTTTAAGCGAGGTTTAGAGAAAGCTTTATAGCTATAGTCTATAAAGTAGGCAAGTAGCCTATAATACTTATTCTACTAATAATAGTCTAGAATAATTAGGTAATAATCTATATTTCTCTAACTACGACTCCTACCTCTCTAATACTAGAGACCTAGATCTAGAGTCTAATCTAAACTCTAACAAGCTAGCGTCTAAAAAGATAGGCTACTACGCTAAGAAATAGAGAGGCGAGACTAAAGGTTATAGCTATCTACCTTATCCTAGGTCGACCTATTATAGCTAAAGGTACTCTAACCTATAGTACTCTAACCTACTAGACTAGAATAAAACAAGTAGTACTTCTTTTAATTCTTCCTAAAATAGTTAGTACATAAACTCTTAAAGTAAGGATTTCTAGAGTTAGAGTAGTACTAGCTATATAGACCTATGTAGTACCCTCCTAACTTAGTAATATACTAAAAATAATTTATGCTTTAAGTAATACTAGCTATTATAAGGCGTATAGTAATTAGTATAGTACTAGTTAGAATATTTAGGGTATATTCCTATAGACCTAGGTTATATAGGAAGGTTATATTCTAATAAGTAATATAGAATTAGGTCGCGTTACTCTAAAAGGCAGGTAGGACTTAGTTAAAGCGACTAGAGTTATATGCCTTACGAAGGAATTAGATATATATCTAGAGCTATATATAGCTAAGAGTTAGGTGCCTTATAGTATTAGAGCTAAAAGAATAGTTAGCTATAATTAGAGAGATAATATGCTAGAAAGACATACCTAAGGGCTATAAGCTAAGTATTATCTAATAGGATTAGTAGGACACCCTACTATAATACTATGTTAAGATATTAGAGAGCTTATTATTACTATAGAAGTATATTAGTAGAGAATAGATAAGAGGACGACTTTATATAAAGTTAGACTTACCTATAAAAGCAGAGTATTTATATAAACTAGCTAACTAATATATATAAATAATAAATATATTCTAATTCACTCTATAAAGGTAGAGTATTTATAGAAACTAGCGAGTATATAATTACTAAATATTCTCTAGTTTATAACTCCCTCCTTTATATATACCCTTATATATAAAGGTAAATATACTCTAATTTATTATTCTCTCCTATAAGGACAAAGCTTAGAAGGTTCTAAACTCGAGGTTAGAAGCTAGTAGGAGTAGCCTATAGTTAGTAGGAACTATAGGTAGTAGCATATATCTAAGTAGGAGTGTTAAAAAGTAATAGGTAGTCGTATACTAGGAATATTAAGTTAGAGTAAGGAGAGTTATACTAGTTTATAACTTAGGAGTACTCTAACTAAGGCCCTATAAGCTTGGCCTTAGTAGGAGTATTTCTAGGGGAGAGGGAAGAGAAGATTCCTTCTTCTCTTCTAAAAAAACCTATAACGTTTATTACCTTCTAATATATACCTAATAATATATTCCTCCTATAGCTACTTCTATTATATAAATCTATTACCTAGTATTAAGTGTAGGATCTTAAAACAATACTATATAATTTTAGTTCTAGTCTATACCCTTTATCTAAAATAGACCTTTGCTTCTTTCGTCCTTATCTCTCTAGCTAGGTCTTTAATATTTCCTCTTCTTAATCTTTCTAAGAATTAAGATCTTACCCTTAGGCTAGTTCCCTATTCTCTTCTCCTTCTAAATCGTACATCTTCTAGTACTTAGCTTTATTCTTTAGTAGAGGTAGAATTTATATAATAGGTTGACTTAAAAGTTAGGGCCTATAGTCCTTAAGCTCTTCCTATTTCTTTGATAGCCTCTCTACTAGGTTCTTTACTAGAGCTCTGCTATTTTAATTAAGCTTAGAAACATTTTATTCTATATCCCCTCCTTTCTTATTCTTAAACTAAATAGTAGTATTATATATTCTAATTGCCCTTATATTAGGTTCCTAGAATAGCTACATCTTTAATATATTAGAAACATATCTAATAAAGATAACATCCTTACCTCTGTTTATAAGCTTATCTGATCTTGTTCCTAATAGATAAGACCTAGAATCTATATATATAACGGCTTTATATGCCTAGACCTTAAAATATAATACTAATAGCTTATTATCTATAAAAGCCTCCTCTAGAGAGACTTTAAAGCTATTAATCTCTAGTCTATTTAGTAAGGCATTTCTTATAACTATATATACTTTAAGTACCTCTAGCTCGAACTTAATAGGCATGTTACTATCCTTAAGTATTACTCTTATATATTCTTTAAAGGTCTAAATTAATCTTTCTATAACTCTATTCTAAATTAAGTTATATACCTCTATTATATAGTATAAGACTCTAAACTCTTTCTCCTACTATTTTAGTAAGGTAAGAAGTTCTCTTACTCTATTACTCCTTACTACCTTAATCTAGTTCTCTAACTATAACTTAGCTTTTCTTTTCTATTCTTATAGGGTCGCTATAGCATCTTCTCTAGTTTTTAATAAGTAGGTCTACTTCTTTCTTAAATAGTTGTCTACTATCTTAATCTACTACTTATAACCTAGCCTTAATACTAGTAGAGGTCTATAGACGTTAATTAAGACTAGAGACAACCTCTAAGGTTTTCTTTCTATCTCCTTACCTTTATACTTCTTTATCTTTACTAATAAGTATACCCTATATAGCTAATATGTCTTAGGAACTAGTATACTTTCCTTTAGGTTAGTAACTTTATAGAGATCTCTTAAGAGTCCTTCTCTAAAGTATGCAAATCTCCTATACTATAACTCCTACTATAGTAAAACTCCTTTAGTAGTATAATAGGCGTAGTAGTTAGTCTATTCTATATATAGAATAGCCTTCTTAGAAAATAGGGTTACGATTTAGAAGGAGAAGAAAATAGAGAACTAGCCTAAAAGTAAGATCTTAATTCTTAGAAGGATTAAGAAGAGGAAATATTAAAGACCTAGCTAGAAGGATAAAGAAGAAAGAGGCAAAGGTCTATTTTAGATAAAGGGTGTAGACTAGAAGTAAAACTATATAGTATAGTTATACTCTCTATACTATAGTAGAGAGAAAGAGAGTTAGACAATAACCTACCTAAATCTAAATATTATAAGGCATTTCTTAGTATAATAATAGACCTAGACCCTAGCCTAACCTAGGTTAATAAGTTACTTTAGGACACTAAAGAGACTACTTTTGTAGTAATAGCGCTAATTATCTTATATAAGTAGGTAGTAGAGGATCCTAAATAGGGATACCTATAGAAGGAAGCTATCTAGAAGGAGCTTTCTATACTAGAAAGCAATAATACTTAGATACTAGTTACTTCTCTAAAAGGAGCAAACCTAGTTACTTCTAAGTAGGTATTTAACGTTAAGAGACTAATTAGTAGAGTAATAGATAGGTTTAAGGTAAGACTTATTATAAGAGGTTTCTCTTAAAAATTTAGGATTAACTTCTAGGAGACCTTTATACTAATAGTAAGATATAATACTATAAGAATATTTATAGTAGCTATTTATAAGAAGGATCTAGAATTGTACTAAGTAGATATAAATAATATATTTATAGAGAGCACCCTATAAGAAGATATCTTTATAGTTCTACTACTAGGAGTAGAGAACCCGCCTAATATAGTCCTTAAGATCCTAAGAAGCTTATATAGACTAAAGTAAGTAGCGAGAGATTAGAATAAACTATACATCTTAAAGTTAGAGTAGATAGGTTTCTAATAGTTAGATATAGACCTATATCTACTTATATATAGAGAAAGCAATATTATAATCCTTACCTATATAGATAATATACCTATTATAGTATTATACCTAGCAGATATTTAGTAGTTTAAGAAGGAACTAGAAAAAGTATTTAGAATTAAAGACCTTAGTAAACTAGACAAGATCCTTAGAATAAGGATTATAAGAGATAGAAAGAATAGTACCCTAGAACTTAATTAAGAATACTTTATTTAAAAGAGCCTAAGTAAGATAAATATAGTAAAGGAAATAGCGCATCCTATACTCTTACTAATAGATAGCTATAAGTCTTTAAGACTATTAAAGCTCGAGGATAAGAGATATAATAAGGAAGAGTACTAATACGTAAATAGTACCTAGATATAGCTAATAGTTATAATAAGACTAGATATTGCCTTTATAATAGAAAGACTAAGCTTGTACCTTTCGAACCTAACTAAGTTATATCTATAGGTATAGAAGAAACTTTTAAGATACCTAAGATTATCCTAATACTTAGGACTTATATTTAGAAGAGGCGGAGGAAAACTTATTAGGTACTTAGACTTAGACTATACTATAGATAAGGTAGATAGAGTCTTAACTCTTAGAAGTATCTTCTTCCTATATAGATCGCTAGTTTTATAGATAAGTAAGAAATAAAAGTCTATAGTAATATTAATAATAGAAGCTAAGTATATAGCTATAAATATATATATAAAGTAATTATAATTCCTAGCCGCTCTTCTTAGAGAAATAGACTATATAGAGCTAGTAGAAGAGAGTTCCTTTTAACTATTAGTTAAGACTAACTCTAATATAGTAAGAGAATTTAGGCTAGTCTAAATTATAAGCGACAATTAAGTAGCTCTAACCCTAGTTAAGGATGCCTATACCTATAAAAGATTAAAACATATTAATATAGTATATAACTTTATAAGGATACTATAGTAGTAAAGAAAGATTATAGTAGAGTATATTATAACGAAGGAGATAGTTACTAATAGTCTAATAAAGCTAAAGAATAGGCTATAGTTTTAAGAGTTTATAAGGCAGCTTTAGCTATACTAATAATAAGAAGGCGTAAGGACTAATTAGCCTAAGTAGGAGTATTAGAAAGTATAGTCTAGTTAGGCCTTTAGAGAGCTATACTTGTTCCTAGAGTTATATAGTACTAATTACCTAACTTATATAGAGATATAGCTATAGAGTAGATATAGCCTATAAATAGAATAATATAATTAATATATTAGTTCCTATCCTATAGTCTCCTTATAGAGTAACTTCTATCTACGCTATAAAGACCTATATATATTATATCGAAACCTCCTTAATTCGACAAGTAGAATATATAATATAACTACAAGTTATAAGCTATAATACTTTAAGTAGGTAGCGCCTTACTTTACCTATTATTAGTAGAGCGTCCTTTTATTTTTCGATACTTAGGTATTACTAATAGGCGTCTTATTAGGATTAACTTAGTCTCTCTTCTCTAAGTAGTTTAGAGATATATAGCCTATCTTATAGTAGTTATAGTACTCGAGCTTTATATCCGACTTACTTCTAGTTATTACGCGCCTTTACTTATAAGCTTAGTATAGCTAGTTATATACTAGTAGCGCTAGCTATTTCCTACTCTACTATAGTATATACCTAGATTTATAGCTATATAAAGATTAGCTTAGTTACTAGTAGCTTATATTTAGCTATTATATTTCTAGTAGGTTATGCTCTTAGGTAGTTACTAGTATAATAAGTTCTTCTCTTAACTTAGATAACTATCTAACTACGCTACTTATTACCTTTCTTAGTACTAGGAGTAGCTTTAAATAAAGCTTTAATACTCTATTCTCTTCTAACTCTTTCTCTATCTAGTTTTTAAGAGCCTTAAAGTAAGTAGTAAAGGCGCGTATTATCTAATTTAGGCGCTACTTAGCCTTCTCGAGCTATACTAAGGCTTCGAGACTTTAATTAATAGAATCGATTTATATATTTAGGACTAATTCTTTATAGAACGCCTAGATAATCTTATTACCTATAATTGTTATATAGTTATATATCGCTTACTATATTTCCTATATATTACTCTTAAGATACTATATAGCCTAATTAACTAGATCTTCGTTAATAAGGAAATAGTCTAGTATATTCTTCTTCCTAAGCTTATAGTTACGAATATAAGCGTAATATTAATATGGGTTCTAGCTATTATAACGCGTTAGTAACTTTAGTTATAAATTATACTTCTTATATAGTTCGCTTAAAGAGTTACTATTATTCTTCCTACGCCTTATACTTAATTCTATTAGTATAGTACTTAGCGTCTATATACTTTCTTCTTCTATTATATTCTAGTTTTCTAGGAGTGCGATCTTAGCTTTAAGGCGTTCTAGCTCCCTTTACTATATAAGAGCGTTATAATAGGCTTATATAAGTAAGATATACTCCTTTATTAATATCTCTACGTCTTACTTATTTAGGTCTATATTGTTTAGTAGAACTACTACTACTAGTACGCTATCTATTATTATATTTCTAAGGCTACTTACTCTAAGAGTAAGACTAATTATACTATAAGAGCTACTTAGTTTAATACTAGTAAGTATCTATAGAAGTAAGAATAGTAGTAAAGGAATAATTAATAGGTAGGATAGTTATACGTCTATCTAAATAGTAATTAGTAAGAAGGAAGAGAAGAGAGCTACTTTGTAGTTTGGCTGCGTATAGAAGCTAGCTCCCTAATCTTAGGCGCTCCTAATTGCTAGCCCTACCTTATACGCTTGCCTTTATCTAGAAAGTTTCTAATAGATACGCGGAGAGTATCCTACATACTCTACAACCTATATAGCACGCATCTAAGGGCTATACGTAGATGTTTCTTTCGAATCTAGGGTCTAATAGAGGAGAATTGATGTAGGATCAATAAGGCCTAATGAGGATCAAGAAGGATTGGTGAGGATTAATAAGCTTCAAATTAGTTCACTCTACTTCTTACCTTACCTGCGCCTTGTTATAGCTGTCCGACGGGTTAGTACTTACGCAAAATGGTATACGCTTCGATCGGAGCCTTCAAAGCACGCCAAAGCGCTTTGTACAGCGCTCAGAGCGTAATAATGCAGGATGCCATCTGTCCAAGCTGCTAAAATCCAGACCACAGCACAACCCGATTCTGCAATCAACAGTCCTCGAGCCATCGGATGCCATCCGTCACATCCGCCGGCACTCTGTGGGCGATGCAGGCCAGGTCCAACTAGCATGACGAATGCAGCCCACGAAGTGCAGGAGGCCCCTGCCAACTGAAACCTTCAGAGCACTCGTCCTCTGCTACTATGGGCAGACCAAGTTCATCTTCGAACACATTACCGCAGTCGACAACACGGCTACCAGCGAAAGCACACGGGCATCAGTTTACCGCCCTGACCAATTATCACTCTTACACCGAACCCGATACAGGAACGCCACGCATTGGCAGCCTCGGTATGGAGGGCAACGAGATATAGCCCCTGGCTTCCGCGTCCGGGACTCTGCTATCTGACCACTATCGAGTCTGACCACTATCGAGTTATTGACAAGGGCGAGGATGACAACCATCCCTCTGCTTCGTCCATTTGTGCTCTCAAGTCGGAGGCGATGCCCCGATCTAGGGTCGTAAAGTCCTCGGCGTGAGCAAGGAGTATGCCGCGGGCGCCAGACACACTACATGGCGGAATCAATTGGGGCCATACCTGCTGTCTCGCACTTCCATCCGGTTTCCAGCTCGTACGACATGTGGCGTCTTGTCACAAAGTCCCTGCAATAACGGAGCTAGTTGGACGTGGAATCGCACTTTGCAGATTCACAAGGTCTGTGAAATATCCAAAGTCGGATAGCCCACTTATTATTGGTTTAGTGAGGTGACTGCACCTGCCTCGATACATCCTCCTTGTACTTGCTTAAGCGTGGTATAGTACTGTACTTTGATGCCAAGCCGTTGTCAGAGTTGACGTACGGAAAAGACTGGACGCTTCATCACTTCGCCAAGCGCCGGCCTCGGGCTCCTATCCATGCAACGATGAAGCATCGCCATCTCCTTGTGGAGACATCGGTGGACGAGATCGACCTAACAAAGAGTGATGGAGATTGCAGCCCAGCATTACCGCCTTCTCTGTCCATCGATGTAGAACATCTGCGTGATCCGAAAGCTTCCGCATGCCTGTACATAAAGTTTCAACAAGACATGCAGAAATGATAAGAGTGGGGATCGGTCGCACAACTCGCTTCTCACCTGATACCACCCTCAGGCCTCCGTTTCGCCATCCCAAGCGCCATCTCGCTGTCCGCCACGTCTCCTCGCCTGCAGCCGCCAAGGAAGAAACGACGAATCACGAAAGCATGGAGTCCTTCACCATCCTCTTCACCCTCGCAATGGCACTGGGCGTCGTCGCATGGCCAGAGCCGAACCCCATAGCAGCAGCAGACGGTCCAGTACCAACGTGCGATACAGGCACATGCGGAGATCCCACCGGCCCTTGGCACAGCAAATGCCCTGGCATTGTCTGCGACTATCCATGCGCGGGATGCCTAAATTGCGGCTCGTGTTGGCCGAAGTGCCGTCCAGAATGCAACGGGGTATGGACTAAGGCCCGTTTGCTCTTCGACACAACGCTGACGCCTAATGATTTTGCAGTGCTCTTGTGTCTTCTAGCAGGCAGGCGTAAGCCTTGAGCTCCTGGCAACTCCGCGCGACTGTCCTTGCGAATCGTCCAAGTTCGCTAAGCATTGCGGCGTAAAAGGGATAGAAGCGGCTCTGGAGTCTCGGGGCTTATGAAGGCATAGCACTCTGCGCTGTATTAGTATTGGTTGAACTACGCTTTACACATAGTACCGAGTGCGTGGTGAGATGTAGGTTTACTGTTGTCGATATCTGTATCAATTACATGTTGCCAATCCGACATATGGGGGTTTCAACGGTTTCAACCTAGCAGTCAGACCGATCTGACCACTCTCAAGGTCCCACTCGTTTCAGAGGCCTGTAAGCCTGTGGTCTGTAGTAGCAAGCCTCACTTAGCGTGACGGGGACATGATGACAGGACTGTACAGATGAACTGATGTGTGGTCAGACGTGAGCCGTCCTATGTCCATAATCTCGCTTGAAAAGCTCTAGAAATTAGTGGATTGACAAGTCCAAGAAGTCCATTGCAGCACATCATTGTTTCTCCCTGCCTCTCACCTCCTATTCACCAAGTACACTTCTAACCATCCCATCAACCCGACCAACCCGCAGCAATTCGTTCGACTACTCTTGCGGAGTACACTTCGCCCCCTCCTTCAACCTGACGGAGACCGAATGCGAGGGATAGTCGGTGTCAGAATAGCACAAATCAGGCCTTTCTCCCCCCAGCGGAATGTCTCTCGATAAGTCATTTGGGCCCAGCTTGCAGTCATTCGACGTGTAGGTGGTGAGGATCCAGACACCCGCGCTCTCGAAATTAAGGCCGTCACCTGCGGCGCTATCGACGGGCTGGCAGTCGATGGGAGCAGTGCCGCGCGCAAGTTTTTTGCCCTTGCCGTAGCAGGTGTCGTCGCCGGGGTAGCCGATCCATGCCCAGGGTCCGCATGGCTTTTGTTTCTTGCCGGATGTCTGCTTCTTGCCGGGGTCTCCTCCCTGGGGGGGCTTGGTGTCGTCCGAACCGTCTTCTTCAGGGCCTTCGTCGTCGCGTCTGGCGTGTGCCTTGTGATATGCGATGATGGAGCGCTTGTGGGGGGCGAGGTATGGGTTTAGCTTGGCTGGGTTGGGGGTTGTGACTGCTAGGGCGGTGGCTGCCCATAGCGCAAGCAAGAGGGTGCTGGTGTGCATCGTCTTAGCCTTGGTGTCTTGCGGAAGATAGCGGAGGCTCTTCTTGCTGTTCTTGGCTTCTTGGTCGGTGACGGTGTGAAGTGCAGCTATGGTAAGACTGTGGAAGTTGAGAATTTAACGAGCGAGTAGGGCTCGTCGTAGATATATCCTGTGTGGTCATGTCCTGCAGCGCATTGCTTTGCCCGAGGACACCCATGCATGTTGGCGGTGTTATAGGACGGTCGTCAAACATTGGGAAATTGTTCCAGGCTACACAATTCGGTGGCACAATAGAGGTGCCTTTCGACGAAAGTATAGCCCTGTCTTACACAGCACCGGTAGGTGCTGAAAGGGGTCGAATAGCAGCGTTATCCCAGGTCATCCACCGCAGAGAGTGTTGCGTGCAATCTTGATTTTGAGCGTATAAGGAGAAGATACCCAGGCTTCATGGGCCATGGCTTGCCGGCGTTGTGTGCAAACGGTGCTGGGCTGTAACTGTATCGAAGAAGTACTCGCCCAATAAAGCACAGGGACCCTGAACGTAAAGAAATGAAGAATCTCAATAGTGCATCGGTAAGCAATGTTCACGCTTCCGGGGCTGCCGAGCGGGAGCGGTGGCTGCTGGGATGCTAGCCTTCACACATCATGTGATTGCGGCTCAAGTCAGAGCAGCTCATACCTAAGCACAGTATGAAGAAATCAATCTCGTCGGTCGGTAGATCAATTCCTGCAAGGTGTTTCGATGACCGCGATGCTAGCTTGGTGACTTTGTCAGTCTTTTGGCACATGTTCTCCCATGTCGCTTGACTTGGCTGCAGACTATTGGTCTTTGCCCTTGTTCTGCACAGCTTTGCCATGGCTAGTAGTGATCGAGTCGTCGAAGTTGAAAACCTCGTTGGAAGACGCTGCAGCTGCAGACCGATAGCCAGGGGTTTGCGACAACATGCCATGTTCTCGAGACGGCAAATCGTGATGGCTTCTATTCCTAGCTGGTAATAGTCAGCAGATACGTGGGCTGAAATGTTGAGGTCGGTTGATATCCTTGGCCGCTCTCGTCGAGCAGCACTGGACTCTGGGGATCACCGGACGTTGATGTCTCCTCGTGCGAGCTCACGCTTTGCCGCGGAACGATAAGCAGACGGATGGCTTGAGACAAGCAAATGAGAGACATGGCCAGTGAACTTGGAGGTCCGGCTATTATGACCTTCTGAACGGGCCAAAAGCTCACAGGCGGCTGGTTGATTCGATAGTACAGCGCTGATGATAATTCCTTGCCTGTGCCTTCGGTTTTCTCAAAGGATGGCAGCGCACTAATTTTGGGTCTTTGGCTGAAGAGTTTTCTGTGTAGTAACCGCCTAGCTCATGTTAACCTCAGTCTATACAACCAATCAGATTTGAGATCGAAACGCACACGCTTCCTGCGGCTGAGTGTATAAATGAATTATTGTCCTTGCTGGCAGTATCGTCGACGCCTTATAGCTCCGCATCTACTGGCACTTCGGGCAATGGGATTGGAAGCAAGAGCTGACGGCTCTGTAATCGGAGCCAAGATGCGCTAGATTGTTGTGGGCACAAGCCGAATCAATATGAAATCTCAAGTCTTTAGCCGGATGGTGAGAATGGTTGGCTTGGACGTTCGATCTGGAACCCAGACCATTCAGATCACCCAAATCGACTCTTGTCTCGGATTTGTTATCGACCTGAACGTGCAACAAAACGACGGCGTTGACAATAAGGCTCTTCACCGATCGTGCCCGCCTTCAGGACTTGTCTGGACTCTGCATGCCATAGTGTCCGCGTGTTTTGGAGAAAGATGTCGTTCGGAATATCGATGCCCAGCCCGTGGCCACGCAATTGATCTCCAAAGCAGTTTCACAACCAACGCCTTGCGTCTCTGGTGTCCTGTTAGTCCGACGCTGGCGCACGAGCCTACTCGAACTACAACGGACTAGAGCTTCAGCTGCAGTTCGCCATGCATTCAAACAGGTGTGCATTCGTTGGTGATCTGATATAGAGGCCCCGTAGTCATTTAAACGGATGAATTTCCAAGTCATGCAGGGCCAAAATGTGGATGCCAAAGGGATGCTCGGCGTCAAGATCAAGTCCCTGCTGTATCGTGTCGAGCTTACCAAGGCCGTCACGGCCCGCCTCAAGGATTTCATGCTCCTTTACGATGACTCGCAGGAGAAGATCGAGCAGCCGCGATTTGCAAAGCACGCTGATGTGCGGTTGGGCTTTGCATCGAACAATGCTCATATGGAGGCTGGTACTCGATCGTTGATGGCAATCTCTACAGATTTACGATCGCAATTGCTCGTGCTGAGAGCTCGCGTGATGGTGGCATGAGGATTTGACCATATCGGATGAGATTGAGGTCGTCAAGGGTGTGGAGGATGCGATCACTCAAGATTCCGGCCCGACGACCATCGAATAGCACATCAGGATTGTTGGCCGAAACGGCACCGCAGCATTCTTCCTACGGTCCATTCTTGAGCTGGAAGCTGCTGGCAACGAAGAGTCCGGCGTGCATTGTGCTGTGCGCATCATGACCGACGCAGCCTACGCCAATTTACATTCTAGCTCCAAAGACGATGTTCTATGCCAAGCATGAGCAGCGTCGCCCGGAGATAGAGAGCATTGTTCCCGCACCGGCGGACGATAGCAAACCCGAAGCCAAGGTCTACTATTGCGGCCCTACATCCCTCATGCAAGCTGCTCGTGAGTGCACGGTGTCTCTCGACTACCCTGCGGACCTCATCCATTTCGAAGAATTTTGACGCCTCCTCGTCCTCGCTTGGAGACCCATTCAAAGTCGAGGTCGAGGATCCAGAAAAGGACACTAGGTCATAGTTCTTGTCCCAGAAGACAAAAGCTTGCTTGATATGCTGAACGATGCGGGCTTCGATGTGCCATCGAGCCGCCTGGCAGACAAGTGCGGCGTGTGTACTGTGTAAGTCTGCAAGGATGATATGGGAGGACCGTACACCGGAGCACGGCACTCGGCCCTTGGTCGGAGCAGACAGGGGGTATGCTCAGTCGTGTAAGCCGGGGCGTGGGAATGCTGCACATTGCGTTGGAGTAGATGACTCTGTGTGGGGTAGGGTAAGGTCCTTAGCGTGGGGTTCTCGCCAGATGCATCGAATGCCATTGTCGAGGGTGTTTTGACGACTTTGGCGCAGATTAAGTCTCGATTCTGGTGCATAGAGCCGGACTACACCCTTTGGGCGATTACTTGAGGCCACCGGCTGGGGTTTTGTCTCCGAAATGTAGACCAAGAGAGCATCCCAGGCAAAGACCACAATGACATATCAAGGATTAGTATCCCAAATTGACAGGAGGAAGCGTCTGAGCGTTTGAGTGTAGGTTGTCGAAGCCGAAGAAGCCCTGTAAGACGCTCCAATCTCCGAATTCGAACATGTCTAGCCATGTGTCATCCATGGTGCCGATGTCGTTTGCCGCCGGAGTATTTGACTGCTGAGCCACGCTGGTCGGTTGTGCGAGCTCCTTGGCGAAGAGCAAGCCGTGAGACATCTTGATCGCTCGCAAGGCTTCGGAGTATGTCACTGGGCCTTTGAACTGTTCGCACAATCTCTCGTAGCAGCTTAGCACAAAGCGTGGTAGATACCAGTGTGCCGCGAACTGCTGAAGGAACAGCTTGAGGATATTTTCGTGTCGTGCCAATGTGTGACGGTCGTCTTCGGAAAGATCTGGTTCGCACTTGCCGTAGAGATGTAGTAAGCTCAGCGTTGCGGACACTATGAAACATACAGCCGGGTCTGCAGTGGTGAGCATGTCGGTCTCCCACACCTTGACCGTCGCGACGACATCGCCGCAACAGTGCATGACTTTCTGCCAGCCCCGTCGTATCAGTCGGGAATCTTGCTCTCGCAGGATCGGCACCATCGACAAAAGTGTGGATGCTTGCTTGATCAAGATAGCATTGACCAAACGGGCTTGGTGATCCAATGACGTCTCGTTCCGTAGAGTCATCCTAGCAGGGCTAAGATAGCCTGGTGGTAGTGCCAAGCGCACAGCAGCAATGAGATCTTCTAGTTTGGTAAGGCGGGCATTTGAATATCTCGATGGACGTTGCTTCTGTAAGCGGAACAACGTGGCAGCCTCCTTGATGAGCACTGTCGCAACAATGTGGATGCTGAAATGGTCGATCGTAGCTTCACGAGCCTATACTGACGGTCAGATCGTATTTTGTCTTGAGCATACATACCCAAAGGTTTGCAAGCCTTAATGGGTCTCGCTAATGAGCGAGTGGGTATAGGCGCTACTGACCAGTTCATTGGCTGTCTGCCACAAGTCCTCGGTGTCGACGGGCAGAAACAAAAGCCTTGAGCTGTGCCCACTGTATTTTAAGGCAGTTGCAAGGCTAGCCTGTTCCACTACGAACGGCGTACCAGAGGTAATGCTTGAGTAGCTGTCAAGGCAGTAAATCACCCACCAAATGCGTCGCCACTGGCTCGTGGTATCGGCGCCCAGAGATGGCAACTCTTGCTCATCTGTATATGCCGAGTCGAGCTGTGACAAGCCCAGTGCGTATGCTTTACGAGTCAACAGGCCAATACGTATCCATGACTTCAGACCTGGTCTGTCATGAAAGCCATAGTAAGCTAGCAGACAAGACCTCTGCATCATCGACAGCGAAGAGTTCAGATCGAAACACCCTGATGGCGTATTGTCGGAGCTGCTCAGTAGGCTACTCAAGTGGGCTTCAGCGTTGTGAACATCGGCTTGAGGTATGTCACTTGGCAAAAGACGAAGAGTGATGGCGATAATAATGTTGTAGAGGCTTTTGTCGACTGTGCCATCGATCACCGCCTGCATGAGAAATCTTTGGTCGAATAGCGGAATGGAAGGGTGAATTCGCTCGAAGAATAGTCCAATACTGTCGGGAGTCAGAAGCATCAGAAGAAGTCGTAATGATGGCAGGACTGAGCATGCGTCATGCGTGTACTCAGTCTTTGCCACTCAAAAGGGCAACTTACATGGCTTGGCTGTTGGTTGCGCTGACATCCAGCTCAATCAAACCAGCCTGACCTGTCAAGCCGCCCAATGGATCATCGACGCCAAAACCGGGTTTGACGCCACTCAAAGACACAGCGTTGCCTCGCGAAGCTGAAGTGGACGCTTCTCCAGTGGTCAAGTACGGTGGGCTCAGCAGCTGCTCGCCAGTTGCTCCATGGCCAGCAGTAGAAGGTTTGTCCCGGGGCTTGACTGAAGCTCGTTTGACTGGACGTTGTTGGCTTCATCTCCACGCGTACGGGTCGCAAGCCTCGATATTCACCTTTGCTCTGAGTGCTGCTCACCGGGCGTGGAGCACTGCGAGGCCCAGGCTTTTTCTTGGTCAGACTATAGGTGCAAGAAGCAGAGACCTCCCGGCATCTGGAACAGGTCGGCTGCTGGAGGTCGCCTCGAGTCGAGATCAGCGAAGACCGAAAGGTCATTGGCCGTGCACGTACATTTCACCTTCCTGCTACTCAGCATTAGCCAAGAAAGAAAGCGACATGCTCTGGCAATGCGGACTCACCGAACACAACGATCACAGACTCGGGCGGGCGCAGTGCCACTCCCGTCAGCTCGCTCGGACATCACCGGCAGTAGCGCGAAGCCATGAATACCATTATGTGGGCATGCCTGCGGTCAGAAGAAGAATCACCATCGGCTCAACATTGATGCGTTCCGAGACTATTGCGATAAGGACTTCATGTTGACATGAATACATACCTCGGTATCGTTGTCTTCACCATATCTTTGGGATAAGATGGCATACAAGATTTTTCACCGCAGTCTAGACTCATGGTCTGGAGCCCCCATGATGGTCTCCGCATGAGGCTTGGGGAAAAGCTTGAAGGTGAACTTTGCTTGACGAGGCTGGGAGGTGAATAGTCGGGCGTTTAACATTAGGTGCGTGTTCGAGGTTCGAAACGCCTGGACGAGTGGAAATAAGTATTAAGGGTGGGATTGGTCGATTCATCCAGTGCAAGGCTGTAAAAATGAGGAGGAGAATAGAGTCTGGGGATGATCACCGCCGACTCCACTCTGGGCGTAACCTCGAACCCCTCCCTGGCACTCACACGCTGCTCTGAGCGGCATCATGTACGCGAGAAGGGCTCACAAGGTTGTAGGTGTGCAGCACATTGCCTTGCCCAAGAAGCCTCGTTGCCACCTTTCGTTTGCCGGGCTCATATGTCACCATCACTCATACTGCTCATACTCTGTCAACAACACTTTCATCTGCGCAACTACAGCGTCATATTGATGAGCGACCTCCATCGCTTTCGCCATCTGCGCATTAGCACCGCTGTAGTCAACCTAAGAATCCAGCTCGGCCAGTTCCGCATCGGATCCAAAGCCACACATAAACCATACCACAAATCTCGGGTTCATGGCTAGACCAAAAGGTCCGCCGCCCATGGCACCGATCTGAGCTATCCTGGCGCCCTGCTGCATCGAGGCCGACACTCTTGAGTGCAGATCCATCTGCGCTTTCAAAGTATCCCGTTGCTTGACCAATACCCAAAGCCTCGGGTCAATCTCAGCGAGCTTGTCATTGCGTTCCTGGCACAACTTGGTAAAGGAGCCAGGATCGTTGCTGCGGTTGCAATCCTCCCAGATCTGTCGCATACGCGGCGAGTAGAATTCACAGACATAGCTCGTAGAGTCCCTAGGTACAATATGATGTGTCAGCGGCAACTCTTCCCGATCGACGTTCGCTTGTACTGCATCTTGGTAGCAGTCTGGACATATGGCGAAGCCTGGCACTGAGTCGATGCCATACACTGGCATGGCAGTGTTATTATGTCTCTTTTGGCATTCTGGAACTGAAGCAACGAGCTTGATGAAGGCTGCAAGACGCGATATTCCAGGTTGACGGCGCTGCTGCTGGAAAGCTATCGCGACATCGAACAGGTGCCCGAAGTATATATGAGAACGTCTGCCTTCACCTGTCAGATCGCAAGTAGCCTGGCACGGTTCCGGGGCGGCAGGGACGAAGACGTTCTTGAGAGGCGGCATGATTGTCCCTAGACAACTGACGCAATCCGAGCATATGGTGAAGTCATCCAGAAGATCACCGGTGCCGGGATCGCGGATTATAGACCATCGCCGCACTGCCTTGGGCCGTATTGGCGACGATGGATCTGTAGGACATGCACCGTCTTGTGGGTTGGCGCTGTACAGACTGGCGGCGACGGGCAGTAGAGAAAGGTCGATATGCTCCGCTCGCCATGCATATTGCCAGGCGATGCGGACCCAGTATTTGCCGAAGTCGCAACAGGTACTGACGTTGTCTGGCTTTGGCGGGCTCTTGCAAAAGAAGTGCGCGTATCTGGTCGGAGCAATGCACTGCTCATAACATATTGGACAAACGTCGAACTTAGACCCATGAGAGCCGGAGAGCGTCAGCCAGTCTTGGTGGCCTGTAACGTAATGCTTGCGTGGGCAGGGCACCAGGGGCGGTAGCTCAGTGCTGCTTCCAGTGGCCACAGCATTGGATGGAGCCTTCTTCTTAACGAGTCCCATTGTGAGGTAGCAAAGGCTGTGGAACAATGCAATCGCCTCCAGCGGCTTGCCCGTCCGTACTTTATCTAAACCTCAGCTGCAATGCGCCAAGCACAGCAAGCGAGGTGGCGTCCTGTGGCGTAAAGCTTGCAAGCACATGCTCTTTCTATGCAGAGCTGCAGATGTGCCTCGATGCCAGAATCGGTGAGTCCGGATTGTTTAACCCAATTGCTAACAGCCGTGTGTTGTAACAACAAATGGCGGTCGCACCTGCCAGAAGTTTGTGCCTCCGCCAGTATAGGCGGGCAGAGTCGATATGCATCAAGACTTGTCACCTGCGGCATAGGAGGTAGCGCAAGCCATGCCCCTATGTTAGGCATTTGAGGCCATCCGTCTGCTGACCGGCTCTTGATTACATGCGACGTTGTGCTAGGAGTATCGGCTACTGTCATTCACTCTTCCATCAACATATTGTCTGGATATGATCGCTTGACCAATCGAGCACCACACTGCACATGTGATTGACCATCATACGACACGGCAGGACGAATTTGTACTATGGTCCATTGCAGCCATCCTTCGAACGTTGACAGCTGTCGGCTGGACGGTTGTGAGGACCAAGTCTGATTGATGACGCCACGTTTCTGGACTTGAATCCGGAGCATTGTCTCATCATATCAATACTCAGCCAGGGAGGAGTCATTGAGGACAAGGTGGTACCCAGCCATGATTGCTTCCAGGCCCCATTCCCGTTCATATGTTCGTGCCGATGGACAGAAAACTTCATCGAAGACAAATTCAGCTCAGGCTACCATCTCTGCTGACCACCAGGGACGATCCGAGGCCATACCACACATGAGCGTGCCTTCATCCATGTAGTACGCACTTCGTCGTGGTCATGAAGAAATCCGCAACCCGAAAGATCCCCGGGCGTTACATCCTCGTCCCGTGATGAGGTAGGCATCGTCTTTCGCGGTTGTCACGCTAACCGCACAACAGGCGGATGACGGAGCACTTCTGCAATAATAATGCTGATTGCGAGACTGAGATGCAAGCTCGTTGAGAGGACTGCTGAGCATCAGATGCAGATCGCCATGTAAAAATCTTCCTGGATCATGTGAGCGTGCCGGGCAAACCTTGAACCGTGGGGTTGGGGGGAGACCGGAAGTAGGGATGGAGTAGGAAGATCGTCGGCTGTTTTTAATGATCCTCCATGGTTGTTGTTAATGTCGAAAACGTGGGAGCGCGTGGCGGCACCAGAACTAGTTCTATGGCTACACGGCGCGCAGCGAAGCTTGCTAATAATCGCCCGGAAAGCCCGATAAACTGGATCCAACTCAGTCGTGGTGGGTGCAGAGTGACCCGTAGACCGTAGACGCGGGTCCCAGTGGAAACACGATGATGAACCCTCTTGTACTACATGTACCGTAAAGCTAAAGCGGCACAACCCATCAGCTGCCCGCAGAACCGCCATCATCTGCCATGGAACTGCGAAGCCGGCACATCCATACCAGCTGGATGATTAGTATGACACCTCTTCACATGAGGGGGAGGCGCACACAACTTCAGATCCTGCCGTAGCCCAGCACTCATCCACCAGATATCATTCATGGCTCGGACTGCCCATCCAATTGCGTGGAGCTGCAACACCTGGGCCTAGACCCTCTTATCGCTGCACTCCAACGCTCGGCTCTACTCGCACACCAGTCGCATCTCACGGAGTTGGATCAAGGTATATCGTGCTTCCTTGCCTGCCTCGACTCATCTACGACGTGTGTGCGACAACGAGCTCTATGCGCCCTCTGCGGACCGGTGAGAGTGCACATCATGCGACTATGCGATGGTTCGATAAAGGACGGAGCAACACCCCAGGAATACCCGTAAGCGAACTTTGCTAGGCGAAGGCGACAGTGACACCAGAACCGGGTGGGCGCCGCCATGGTCGCGCTCGTGATAGAGTCATGGATCTGGTATGGCTTCGTCCTGACCGTGGCCTGCAGCCGATTGTGAGTAGTACCCGACAAGCCATGGCTCGATCATCTCGGTCCGGCGACAAAGAAAATGTCTGACGAGTGGCAGCATCTCTCGACGCATGACGCTCGGGAGCTTCAGGCGCTTCCAGCTGGATGATGGCCTCATGATACTTGTTCTGTGCTTCTACACGACGCTCATCGCGACCATCAACATTGTAGCGAACACAAACTCAAATCTCCTGCCTCCGGGTTACGATATAGCACATCTATCACAAGCCGATATCGACGCACGGACCTATGGCTCAAAACTCATCCTGGTGGTGGAGCAGTGCCAGATTGCAAGCGTGTGGGGAGCAAAAACGTGTCTGATCATCATGTACCTGCGGCTCACGACTTTGCGCAAGGAGAACATCGCCATCAAGGTCTTGGCTGGATATGTGGCTTTCGGCTTTGTGTTCATGGAGGTCTTCTATTTTGCCGTCTGGTGCCGACCATTCTGGCAGTACTGGGCAGTTCCGACCGACAGCGTCCAGTGCGACGCAGCCACCAACCATCTGATCACCAACGCCGTCTTCAATCTGAGCTCAGATTGCATCATGTTGGCTATCGGTCTGCCAATGTTCTTGAGGATGCAACTACCTCTGAAGAAGAAGATCCCCGTCGTCGGGATATTTAGTCTCGGCATCTTCGTCATTCTTGCCGCCATTCTCAACAAGGTCTACTCATTCACGCAGCCCTTTGGCACTCTGTGGACATATTGGTACGTAAGAGAGAGCTCCACGGCGCTCCTTGTGGCCAACCTGCCGTTTGTGTGGACTTTCTGGAGACGAGTCACCGGGAGTAAGACATCGATCGATGCACAATCGCGAAAAGGCAGCCAACTGCCCGAAGAAGTTCTCAGCTCTAACGAGAGCAAACTGCGGTCGAAACGAAGAGACGGAACCTGGCCTGTGTGGGATGATGAAGCCGGCACTGGTACCGAAGAAGTCGAGCTTGGCAGGAACCAGCCAGCGGTGATGACTTTGGCTGACATGCTGCTCGAGAGCCCACGAGACGACGTAGACCCCAAAGACGTGTCTCCAATCACGCACCCAGGCCTTTTCTACAGCCGCGACAATACCGCCAAGCCAGTGCCAAACAACAAGAAAGAACCAGACAACAAGAAGGAAGCTGCGATGATGTGGCAGGATAGTCCAGATGGTAGTCGAAGCAGCGAAACTCCAGTTTCGTCGGTCTTTCCTGGCTCTCTGGGCCGCCACGGATCTGCAGGATCATTCGTGTGATGCATGACCATCGTTCGACTGCTGAAAGTAGCAGCAGCAACAACAACGATCATCAATCACAGAGCCATGGCGTGTCCGACATGTCCGCACAACCAGGTAGCCCTTTCAGGGACCCATGCGGCTTGTCGCATGACCGAGACGCTCTCAGAATGGCTTCAGAACCTGCTCCGTCCGTTGAGAGGCAAGGTGGCCTGCTGAAAGTCCATAGGTCCATTGAGATCGTCACTTGGATCTTTCAATGAAAGCCTTCGGATGGAGGCCAACTGACGACGCGCATCACGGACCGCCGCCAAGGTACGGAGGCAATAGTGAACGAGAGGATGAAGTATGCCGTGCTGAAGATCGGCGAAAAAGCATGTTTTGGATGAAGTGGGAATTCACGAGAGACGGCCCTGTGAGATTTTGATGCGCCGGATACCCACATAGCGATGACATAGGTTGTACTGGCCACCTGCAGCAGGAGGGCCAGCAAAAGTCTGCTCTGCGGAGCATTTGCCCTTCAGTCGACCGATCGCATGCGATGGACGACAGGAGCCTCCACTTTGTACTGCCGGGACTGTACACCACAAGCACGGCCTTCGGCAGCCACACGGAGCAGTCGTGCCGAGCTCATGGTGAGGAAAGCGGCAGCCTGAAGCTCTCGTCGACATCTCGCATGAGCCAGCAAGGGATTCACTCGTTGAACCATGGCCGCACGAGGGCCGTGCTCGTGGTCTGATACCATTGCTGTGCAACAATGTCGTAGTGCAGATGTGGGGATCCAAATTGCAAGAATCAAATCGCCTCCATGGACTGCTGCATGATTGGTCCTAAGATGAAACAGGTCGTTTCCTGGTTATTATACGGCACAACATCGTGTGCTATCGCTGATGTTTTGGTGATGCGGTGCTGATCTGCAACATCTGATCCCTGCAAAGGTCGACCTCCTCTACCACTGCTACTGCTTTACGCCGGGATCTTCGACTCTTAGTCACATCTACCACGACATGAACTGCAAGCGTCGACATCTCTTGTCCCTGTGCGCCACGCTCATCACTCATAGATGCAGGAGGCTGGACCCGGGATGTGTAGCGAGATACCTATGCATGTTTCCAGGTAAGGCCAATGCTTTGTGCGCCTCCCTCTCTTCGCTCTCATGGTTCATATGTAGCATTTCTCGATGGATTGGTGATATTTGTTTTGTTCCTTACCCTCAAAGACATTCGTTCATCCCGCATATCGCTGGTCAACTCTATCTACCGTAACATCATGCGCTCAAGATGGCCTGTAGCTGCTCTGGCGATTGGTGCGGCAGCTACTCCAAGGAACAACCGATTGCAAAGGAGACAGTCTGACTTGACTCCGACAAATTCTGGGCCTGTACCTATATCGACGACTTTGACAGCGTTTCCGGCAGATGGAACAGGCTCGATCGCGGCTAATGGTACCGAGTTGACATTCGCACCGGGCGGATCTAGTCTCATGTCGGCAGTCACTACAGCAGCATCAATACTGCCGATCAATGCCAACTCATCACTGCCGACCTCGAATGCATCGAACTGCACATCAACCAACAACACCTTGTCTAATGAAGAACAGGTTGGCAACTCGCTGCTAGGCACGCTCTGTGCACCTACGTACGATCGATGGCTGGGAGACTCTACATCACCGCCATGGGGAGACTGCACGGTTGCCACTTGTGACGCCACAGTGAAAACCGACATCCCTGACACAGGAGTCACGAGGTACTACAACTTCACGGTCAGCCGTGGTAAGATCTCTGCCGATGGCGTGCTTCGCGATGTGATATTGGTCAACAACCAATTTCCAGGACCACTGATCGAGGCTAATTGGGGCGACTGGATCCAAGTCCATGTCTACAACAACATCAGCAATCCATACGAAGGGACCTCGTTGCACTGGCATGGACAGATCCAGAGGTCTACACCATGGTCGGACGGTGTCCCGTCAGCCGCGCAATGTCCAATCGCTCCTGGGGCGTCATTCACGTACAGCTATCAAGCTGAGGAGCACGGTTCAGGTTGGTACCACGCTCACTACAGTGCCCAGTTCTCCGCCGGTGTTGCAGGACCAATGATCGTTCACGGCCCGACTTCAGCGGACTACGACATTGATCTCGGACCCGTCATGCTCAGCGATTGGTACCATATCCCGTACTTTGCGCTAGTAGCCGATGCACTCGGCACGAACATCCAGGAGGCGCCTGAAAGCGACAGCGTCCTGATCAACGGACGTGGCAGGTTCGACTGCTCTGCCACCTCCTTTGACAAAGGCAACATGGCGTTGTCGAGCTCAGACAGTTCCAACACGCCATGGCAATGTGTTGAGAACGCGCCATATTCCAAATTCCGATTTCAGAGCGGCAAGACGCATCTGCTGCGCTTGGTCAACCACGGTGCCAATGGCGTGCAGAAGTTCTCCGTCGATCATCATAGTCTCACTGTCATTGCGATAGACTATGTGCCAGTGGAACCCTACACGGTTGATGTCGCTACCCTCGGGGTCGGCCAGAGAGCGGACGTACTCATCACTGCCCTCGATACGCCCACGGCCGCGGTCTGGATGCGCACGTCGGCAATCTACCAGCTCGTCTGCGGCGGTGTCGGCAACGACAACAATGTCGAAACCCTAGCAGCAATATACTACGAAGACGCCGATCCCACCGTCGACCCGACCTCCGTCTCGAACATCACGCTCAGCGACAGCTCCTGCTACATGAGCGACCCTCTGACCATCACATCGCCTTCCTACGCCATCACGCCGAGCACCAGCACCTTCACGCAGGACCTCTCCTTAAACCTGCAAGCCAACGCCTCCGGCATCTTCGAGTTCATGATCAACGACCAGGCCTGGCACGCCGACTACAACGTCCCCTTGTACCCGCAAGCAGCGGCCGGCAACCTCACCTTCGACCCGGCCTGGAACGTCTACGGCTTCGCCGGCAACACGTCCGTCATCCTCAACGTGACGAACAACATGCCCCTCATCCATCCCTTCCATCTGCACGGACACAACTTCTACGTCCTCGACTTCGGCGGACCCTCGAACTTCAGCGCGGATCCAGGTGTCGGCGGGTTCGCGGATGGGATGACGTGGAACGGCACCGTGACGAATCCCTCGAATCCTATGCGGCGCGACGGGATCATCATCCCGCCTTATGGGTATCTCGCACTCCAGTTCGAGCTGAACAACCCCGGAATCTGGCCGTTCCACTGTCATATCGCGTGGCATCTTTCGGGTAAGCAAATCGCCGTACGATGGTCCAATAGTACCGGTTATATACTGACTTTCCACACAGCCGGCCAAGGCCTGAACATCGTCTATGGCACTGAAGATCTCCCGGCACTGCCCGACGGGTACATTGCCGATTCTTGTGATGCGTGGGATGCTTATTCAAGTAGTACAGTGGTGGATCAGATCGATGCCGGAGCGTAGGGGTGTTGATCTTTGTTGAACGCGAGCAAGCGAGGCGTCTCTTTTGGTTTTCTGCTTAGGGAGCATCGGCGTCTGAGACGTTGCCATAGGATGGGCGGAGGGGTAATGATGAGCGAGGCGGTAAATGGATGGCTGCGGTGCAGCGATTGAGAATAGCGCAATGAACGTATGATTATGCTGTGGGGCGCGAGGAGCAAGGTGGGGAGCATTGTGTAGCACAGTACCAGCTCGCATGACAGTCAATAAGTCAGTGAGTTATTGGTCTGGTATTGTACCAGTCGATCACTTTTACAGGAGCTGTTGTCCTGTGAGCAGAGACACGTCCAGGCACCAAAAGAGCATATAGTACAAAAATCCTAATTATCTATCCACAGCCGATCGCGAGATCCTGGGTGACTGATTGACTGACTGATTAGAGACAGCAGATGACACATTACTTTCTCATATCTTACACATAGCTCGCCACTGACGCAGATTCCCAATGCGCTCCACTCAAGCCTCAGCCATACTCTCATCCTCATCCTCAGCATAGCTCACCCGCTTCGCCTTGGCCTGTCGTCCACTAGGCTTCCTGCTTCCAGCCGACGGACGTTTCGCAGCAGGCGTGAGCGGTGCATCATCATCGTCGTCCTCCAAGTCCGGTTCAGCTTCACTCGCCGTCTCACTCGGCGTAGGTACAGGAGCCTCTTCCTTGGCTTTGGCTTTCTTGCCCTTCGCCGCAGCCTTGCCGACCTTCTGCTCAGCCTTTGCAAGTTTCTTGGCCTGATCAGCCTCTTTCTTCGCAGCAGCCTTTACTTTGTCTGCCTCGACCTTCTTCTTCATGGCCGCTTTGGCTTTCTTTGTAGCCGGCGTTGCTTCTGCGTCGCTCTCCTCTGGCTCTGCTTTCACAATGCCCTTGGCCTCCGCAGCTTTTTCGGCGTCCCGTGCTGCGTACAACTTTGCTGCCTCCTCCTTGGTCTGCTCTTTCGACTTGCCCTCAGCAGGCTCCTTCTTCTTGACCTCTCTCTTCTTTGGACGGAGCCATTCCTCCATGCCAGGCGGCCAGTAGACTCGTCCTTCCGGGCCTCCCATACCGACATCCTCTTCGGGGATAAGCTTAGGCTTTGGTTCTTCCACTTGCTCTTCACCTTTCTTGCTCTTCTTTGGCTTTTTGTTAAGCTGAGCCAGTACTGCTTTGTTGTCGTCATTTCTCACAAATGGTAATATGTCGTTGAATGTATCGTGCCCAGGGAGCTTGAATGTTCGCATGAGCTCAAAGACTGCCTGCTCCTTATCTTTGGCCTCAATCATGAGATCCATGTCGGGTGGACATGGCGGCAAGGTTGCGACCCTCGGGTTATGTTTTCTTCTCTGCCTCGGAGTGATGGCTGGCGGTGTCGGTTCGGAGTAATGCATCTTCGGTGTGATACCCTTTCTCTGCCATGTCGCCAAGATTCGGGGATAGAGGTCCATGATGTCCTTGGTGCCCTCGCGAATCTGCTCACTGTCGAAAACGATATTGTGGTGATGATAATCGAGGACCATTGGGATGTTGAGCTCCTCGCAAACGGGCAGTAGATCATGTACAGACCAAATAACGTCGTCATTCTCCAGGACGAGGCGATTCTTGATGGACTGCGACAGCTTCGGGTACTCCTCTTTGAAGCGAGCGATAGTCTCGGCTTTGCCCTCGAACAAACCGCCCATGTGCAGAATCATGACGGCATCTTTATTGAGTTGCTCAGGCAGCTTGAGCAGTGACAGCATCTCATCATGGTAATTAAGATCTCGAATCGCATTGTCGATGACTTGCCGACGGGGCGAACCAAGCTGTGTAAACTGGCCTGGGTGAGTCGTAACGCGATGTCCAAATTGCGCGATCACTTTGCCGGCTTCTGCCAACGCCTCGGCCGCGAACGGCGCAAGTTTATACCCATATTCTGGATGCGAAGCGAACGGAAACATTTCGCTGGACAGACGCAGGAACTTGATGTTGTATCGATCATTCCACTTGATCATTTTGGGCAAATCACGCACGTTGGCCAGACAGATGCTTTCCAAATACTGCTTGCCCAGCGCCTCATCCGCAGGTTTGCTTCGATCTGGCTTGTTCTTCGTGGGATGCTCTGGCAGTGACGGGTCGTGAAGAGGGTGGCGATGTTCGAGGATGGACTGTATGCGGCAAGTCCTGGAGCAGAACACTGGAGGGTTCGATTGGCGCAAGTAAGTATTCAGGCAGGCGTAGCCGAGGCGGCCCTTCCATGGCAGCGGCAAATAGTCGCTGTTCACGGGAGGCGGACGTGATAGAGCCTCTTTGACCTCCTCCTCATCAGCCTCTTCTTCCTCGCCGTCGGCTTCAGGGTCTCCGCGTTCCTCGTCTGTGATGGCCTTCACTCTCTTAGCTGGAGTCGCCTTTGCAGATGTCTCTGACTGAACGTCCTCCTGGTGCTTGGCCTTCTTGCCCCTGCGCTTCTTTTCAGCGGCGGGTTGACTAGTGCTTGCGGCATCGACAACGGCACTCAGCACCTCCTCTGTCTCTTGAACATTCTTCTCAGCTTTCGTCGTCCTCGACTTGCCTTTCTTGTTGGGTGGCTCGACGACGGCAGGCGCATCACTCAATGGACTTTCCGCCCTAGTCCCTTTGGTCTGCTCGGGGAAATTGGGCGCAATATCGCGGTTGACGTCGGCATCTGGAGATGCTCGAGCAGCGGTTGGTGCATCAAAGATGTCGCTGTTGATGTCCGGGTTGACAGTCGCCGTCGACGCGTTCCTTGACGAAGCTCGTCTCTTCAGTGGCGGCACATCGCCATTCGTTGCGGGCGCCGGGGCAGCTGACGCTTTTCGCTTCGCAGCGGCCATAGCGAGTCTGCCAACAAGACTGAATGGCCTCTGTATACTGGCAGCGCGTAGGGTGAGCTGGCGACTGGAGCGGCAAAGACCAAATGCGCCTCTCCCAAGCAAGGTGTTGAGCATCAAGTTGGGAACCAAGAATGATGGTCAAAGAGTATGTATTTCGTTACAAGGAGACGAACCTGGAGGTGGAGGAGGAGGAGGAGGAGGAAGAGAAGAGTCTGCACATCGTCAGCGCCGCGACACAACGTCTGGCTAAGGCATAATGTATTATATAAGGGAAAGGCAGATCGCGGTTGGTCGCGTGCATCGCGATCGAGATACTGATGTCACCAGAGCAGATCTCATTCGGTTGACGGCAGATCTTCTAGAAGCCTCTCGATTGGCTCCCGTCCATCGGAAGCTAGTGGCAGTCCCCGTGGATCTCCGCTGTAGGCGAGCCAGTCGTCCGATGACACTAACCTCTTCCAAGGTTCACCCGAACAAGCGACCAGAATCACTTGATGGCGCATCCAGTGGGGGACGAAGGGATCAACAGAAAAGCATCCAATCTCAAGCGTCATCTGGAACATTCACCTCCTTTATCATGACACAACCTTCGTGCAGCCGGGCAGCTCGACCATTGTAATGCACTACCTAGTTACGTACGACAAGAACAACACCAGGAAACTGCTTATTACCATTGGCATGTCGCCTTCAGGCCTTGATGCACAGAGCCAACACGACCTGAGCGTGCGTCTTTACAGTTCACATACATGAACGCTACGGCGGCCGGCCGTAGCCATATTTGATCATGAGTGAGTACCTCGGCACAGGGCGCGCGCGCTCGGCCTGTGGGCTAACCATCTGTTGGACAGCATCCAGACACGAGAAGCACGAACAATAACGTTGGTAGCCATGGCGGATATGGAGCAGCTACGCAGCACGCTGGTGCAGGTCATGCAAATGGTATGTCCCCCCATGTTCATTCTATTCAGTGATCCTCGACTCGGTGAAACATGTAGCTGATACCTGGACTCTGCAGCTCAATGACAACAGCCCGCAGAACTTTACCAGAAAGTGGTCCGAAAGCCTGGAGCTCTTAGAGGCAGAGCGAACGTCTGCATCTACCTCCAAGACTGCCTGGCGCTTTCAGGTCCAACCCGAATATCTCAACCCTGGTGGCAGCATGCAAGGCGGTGCACACGCCGCTTTCCACGACGTCCTGACGAGCTGGACATTCTTCCTCTTCGCCAGGCCCGGTTTCTGGCGGACTCATGTCACCCGCGTCTTGACCGTGACGTACTTTCGGCCTGCCATGCCCGGGGATTGGATACGAGCTGAATGTGAGGTAAGGTAAAGCTGCTGCATTTCGCTCCAAAATAGCTCCGTACCCGATGCCCTGTGAGCTGTGCTGACCGTGATTGTCAGGTTATTGGAGCTGGGAAGCGTATGGGTACCGTCAACGGAAAGTTCATCAGAGAGAAGGACGGCGCAATCATTAGCACATGCGCGCATGAGAAATACAACACGGATGCCGATAGCAAGATGTAGAATAGAACGGGGAGATCCTCTTGCCTGAAGATTTGTATCGCTACTAGCTAATGATACGGTGGCATGACGGACGAGTTTGAATGCTTCATGCTCCGATGACTGCCGTACATTGCTTCCGGCGAGTGCTTGACTACACGGTCGATAGCAGCTGGAAGCGGTTGAATGCTTACATAGTGAGCCCACTGCTGTCAGTCTCCTGAAGATTTCCCGTATCATCCAGTGTTTTTCCTCGAAACTCATCTCGACTGCGCCTTGCTTTCCGTGTGTCACGATGGTCCGAAGGACCAGGGCATGAACATAGACTCCAGGTCTTAGACGCGGAGATCGCGTGCTTCAGCCGGCCCGCAAGTCTGGACCCCTCGTCTTAGTACTCTGCATCAGTTTCGAACTCCACCTCCAGAAACATAGGTACGCGCGGCTAGACCCAGCCACGCCTGGTGGAGAATGGGAGAGCCCCTTATCATACCTTGACATCAACATCATGGTAAGTCTCCCATTCTGCTTCGACCCCAACCACCAGCTGGACTACATACAAGATGCCCCATGCTCTGAGACCGTCCTATTTCCGCTCGTTATCATCTTCCTCGAAGGATAAGCCCCGTCTTTATATCGCACTGTACCCGAGGGGCGGCAATGCCACATCTTCTACGTCCAATGCCTATTGTGATTCTTACCACTGGGCTTTGACCATCGGAAGCTCGAGTCCATCTCGTAAGGATCCGGCCACACAATACCATCTGGCACACTCATCGACGTCTGGCTGCCTGAAGGCCCGCAGGGGATCCGCACACACGTTCTTTCTCGAGGAGAATGCTCTCGCCGAAGACACGCGGTCGCAGGATGCGATGCTGATCCGCGTTGCGGTAGCGAAGGTCGCGGACGTGGAGTTGGCCAAGGAGGTTTTACGATCCCTCAGGCCCTACGGCAAAGGCGAGAGCTTCTCGTCGTGCTTCGAGTGGGTGCGTGTGGCCTTTTCGGCCTTGCACAAGGAGCCGGGTTGTCTCAAGACCTATTTCGATGATGGTGACTGGCTATGGATAGAAAAGTGCGCCAGGGAGTACTGCAAGTCCAAGCGTTTGCAAGGTCGCTTCGCCTCGCACGCCGAGACCAGCAATTGGAAGGCGGGTGACGTTAGTACCTTTAATGCTTGGGAGATGCGTGAGACGACTCCGTGATATGCTATCCTCTCTGATCTACTTCACGGTCAAGCGGGCATATTCGTGGTTGGAAACAATCCTGTGGGACCCGGGAAGAGGGATTTTGCGCGGCTATTCGGCGCTAACCCATGAAATGCAGGCTATCCTGTCCCGGCATCAGAGTCCTTCTTGGAGACTCCGCTGCCGCATGACCAGGATCAGTGCGGGGTTGCCACGAGAATGTCGATATAATGTATTGCAGGTTCGTAAGCTCATATCGTTGCCCGTCTGACGCCTCATGAGGCAGACAGTCGGCGATGGAGCCAACCGTTCTCATCGTCGGGGCGGGTACGTTTGGTACAAGCACAGCATACCATCTCGCGCAGTCATACAAAGATCCATCCAGAGTCACCGTTGTTGATCGGTCGCCTTCACCTCCGGAACACGCTGCAAGCATTGATGTCAACCGCATCATACGCACCGACTATACCAGCTCGCTATATTGCCAGTTGGCGAACGAGGCAATACAAGGTTGGCGATGGAACTTGGATGTGCAGCAATACTTTCATTGGACCGGGTGGATTGTAATGGACGAAAATGGCCGTGATTTCTCTGCCCAAGTTAAGCGTGTATTCGCTGAGCGAGGCTCACTTGCGGTCGAAAATCTCGCCCTGTCGGAGCTGAGCGATCGATGGGCTGCGCTCAAGGGAACAGACACAGCAGGCTTCTCTCATGCGTATTTCAACGGGGAGGCTGGCTGGTGTAACGCACTTGGGGCCACAGCCAACGTCATGGCGGTTGCTGAGAAACGAGGCGTCAACCGGGTAACCGACGAAGTGACTGAGCTTCTCTTGGACGCAGATGGATCACGAGTGGCTGGGGTCCGTACTGCGAAGGGTCAGTGTCTGACAGCCGACAAAGTCGTGCTGGCGGCTGGGGCTTGGACTAGCTCTTTGATGTCGCCCATCGAAGATGCTTTGCATATATCGGAACACGATCGCGTCGAACGCCAAGTGCAGGCCACCGGCAGAGTCTCCGCCTACTACCATGTCTCACAGGAAGAAGCCGATCGCCTGACCAAGATCCCTGTGGTCCTGTACGGAGAGATCGGCGAGGTCATACCCCCATCTCGCGAGAATCGGACGATCAAATACAACAATTCGAGGCACGGCTTCGTCAACACCATCACGACGAAGGGCGGACGCAGGATCTCAGTGCCGATTGTCCCTGAAAGAGATCAGTACGACGTGCCTGCCAGCATACAGAAGGAAACGCATCAGTTCTTGACGTCGAGACTCATGCCGCATTTGACTCGAGGCCGCCGTGCGGACTACTGGCGGATGTGCTGGGATGCGGTGACACCGACAGAAGACTGGCTGATGTGCAAGCATCCGCACTCGCGATTGAAGAATTTGTATCTTGCCGTTGGTGGGAGCTTTCATTCCTACAAGTCGGTCCATCGTATGTGAAGCTTGGCTACCGAATTGCTGACGGGTATCGGCAGATTCTTACCCAATGCCGGGAAGTATATGCTCAATGTATTGGATGGTCGTGGTAACGGGTTTGAAAAAGATCGCGCTTGGGGTTGGAAGGATGAAGAAACGCTCAGAGCGGGCGATAAGCGGTCGCAGAGCAAGCGGGAGTTCAACGATTTCGTCAAGTCATCGACTTCATATTATGCAAAGCTGTAGCGACTATCATGAACGCTGTGGCGAAGCCCCGTGACAGCGGTCGTTGCATGTCATTGCCATCTGATCTAGGACAGAAAGCAAGCCCCGAAGGTCGATGTGCAGCGTTATCCAAGTGCAATATTGTCAACAGACTTGTACAGTTTCATACAATTGATAGCGTCAGGCCTAAGCTGCCCCTTCATAGTCGCTATCTCTATGCCCAATTCAGACTATCTCTCTTCGACGTACAAGCTCGCCAATTTAGGCCCCGGGTATTTTCTCAAGCCATGCACCATCCACCAGAAAGCCGTCAAAGCCACACATCCTACAAGGATGACGGAATTCCAGTTCATCACTGATAGCGGGCTGACAGGGTATGCGTACGGAAAGCAGAAGAAAATATTGAAGAAGACGATCAGTACGCAGGCGATGCCATTCACGACATATCCGTATCTTTCCATCCAGAAAGGCCCGGGAGGCACGTTCCGCCTTCTTGTGAGGAGATGGGGTAGGAAGGCCATCAAATAGCTGGTGGTGGTCAAGATGATGAAAGATCCGACGAGATCCGTGAAGGCCGTTGCACTGCCGAGCTGTATGGCGCCAAAGCCCGTGGTCAGGATGGCGCAGAGGATTGTCGATGGGATCGGACATGAGAGGCGGGTGTTGACTTGCGAGAAGAAGTGTGCGAATGGCGTAGCATTGTCGCGGGCCAATGCCCAGAACAATCGTCCAACCATGAGGATCGTACCGATGGCACAGATCAAGATCGAAAGTAACATGATGAACAATAGTCCCACCGTCGCACTGTTACTGCCTGTCGCCTGCAGGTATACCTCGGCAACGGGGAAAGCGCCATTGCTATTCACCACCGCGGACAGGTCGTTGATGCCATATAAGATCGTGATGGCATACAGAAAGGTCGTCAAGAAGCCCAGTCCGACTTGAGCGAATACGGCTTTTGGCAAATCAATTTTGGGATTTGGTAGCTCCTCGGCAAGATGAGTGACAGCGTCCGGAGTGCCAATAGTAAAAGCGCCGTTCAGGACGCCGGTGAGGAAGGCGACACCAGCCGTCCAGCCTGTAGTGTTTTCGAAGTCCCTCCAGACGAACGCACTCGAGGCATGTTTGGCCGGCATGGCAGCGACCACAATGATTGTCACCAGTCCGCCAACGATGATCATGAACAGTCCGAGGTGTTGAAGATATGGGATGAGTCGGTTGCAGAAGATCACGAAGGCTGTGCAAAGCCAGGTGATCAGTACGAATGCCACGAACGAATGCCACGGTTCGATGACGAAGTCCGGATGGAAGATTGCGTACATTTGTACGACGACGTTGGCGGGAATGTAGACGATACTGGCCACGTCAAAGATCCAGCCGAAGAAGTTGAGGCTGCCGCAGAAGAAGCCTATCACGCGGCCCCACTTTGCTCCTGGTGTGATTGAGGCCCAGTGGTACACGCCGCCACTCGATGGGACGGCGGAAGCGAGCTCAGCGATGCTGGCACCGATGAAGGCATAGTAGCAACATGCCACTATGAACTCGTAGAGGATACCTGGTGGTCCACCATTTGCTCTGCACGACAGTCAGCAAAGCGCGTATCAGCAGCTGTTCGAAAGGACTCATGACTCACACCGCGACTGAAAGCGAGCCAGCGAAAGCGACAAAGGCATTATCGATCGTCAATGCGAGTCCACAGATGGACCAAATGCCATACTGCCGCTGGAGCTGGTCTTGGTGGCCACTGGCATTGACAACTGTGCCCTCCTTTGAGATGATGGATGTTTTTCGTCCTTTTTGCTGTAAGACGTCGGTGGCCAGGACTTGGCCTTCTTCGACTGGCGCTTTGTGGTCTTGGTCCTCAGATCGCTTCTCCATGGAGGGGGTCATTTTGTTTCGGCAGCCCAATCAGTCGATCCAGCATCGAATGTATGGCTGACTGCTTGATCCTGCGGTGAACTGCTTGATCCTGCAGGTGACTGCTCGACCCTGCGATTGACGGCCTCGTGATGCGGTCAATTGCTGCTGATTGATGGACGGCCGAGCAGCGCTTGGTGCCTGTCGGATATATCCTGCGAATATGCCTGTCTGCAAGGTCAGGCTCATGCCATACAGGGCCAAGAAAGGAAAGCACGCCTGCAGGAATTTCGCATGGGCAATAATAAGTGGACTTGATGATGAGGCCTGGACGATACGTGCATACACACCTGGTGGGATGCATGAGCCCACGACACCAAAGATGGCCTGGCTCGACGAGGCTTGCACGCGGTCGCAGCCCACCCCGACGGCTCATCGATCATCATACTATAGTTGATCTCTGCGCATCCATAGCAGCCATTGGTAGGTGGCCCAGCCCAAAGATAAGGCACGGCAGGGTTCTTCGTTTGCAGCCGTACAGTAGTATCGCGGTGGCGGCCACATGGCCTGTGTGGAGGGAATCTGCGCCTCGAATGAGAAGACATCCATGGCGCTCCTCCTCGACGATCCATCGACCTGAAATTGTGGTATCGAACCCATGGATTATTATTATGCGGTCGTCACTTAGTGTTTCTAATGCCACCAGGTCGGTTTTGCTCCCCGTGGGCCCTGGCTCTGCCCTCTTGGACAAATACTGTTTCTCACTCACAGCGTGCTATCTCCGCCACGCCATCGGTTCCTATCATCCGCGGGCGGCGCATACTGTGCTTCATGATCATGACGTCGGGGTCATCGATGGCCGAGGAGGGAGAACGCCATAGCGACCAGACAGTACAGACTTTCCCCTACTTCGCAGTATTCTGTATTCTACCAAGAATGCATCTCCAAATCGCCTTAGTCATTGCAGGCCATCGGCGCGCTGCTGATAACACAACCACCAATGCCTGAGATCGACGGCAGAGATTACGTGAACACATGCTTCTCTGCATGACTCTAGGCACATGCAGCATGCTCAGCCTTCCGGTTTCTTTTACAAACCCAGCAGGTCTGAGCCGACGTCCGAATGGTCATTGTCACTCCGGCAGGTGACTACTGTGCCCAAGAATCTGACAGAGTGGATCTGCTCGGGTTCTCTGCGCTGAGCTCGGATACTTACGTCTCTTGGAAATGCTTGCTGCTGTTTCCTCAAACTCATCTTTGATCAAAACTGGTAAGCAGGTCCCCGTTTACCATTCCTCGTCAGTCCACTCGAGATGGAAAGCCGACAAGATGAGATATCCAGCGCAGGGTCATGGCTGCCTCAATTTCCACGGAAAAGCGTGGACCAAAACATGAAGAATGCAAACTCGACACCTGGCGAAAGAACTTCTCTTCTTCCCAAGTCTGGCAATGAGGAAGATGCCGTCGAGGGCGAGAGCTATGATATCGAGGACGATGGCAAGAAGCCATCCCAGCGAATCGTCTCGGAGTTCTGGATCTTATTCAAAAGCTCAATACCAGTCATTCTCGCTTATACTCTGCAAAACAGCCTGCAGACGGCTTCTGTGCTCATTGTGGGCAGGTTGAGCCCTGAAGCACTATCTGTGGCGGCTTTCAGTTACATGTTCGCCATGGCGACCGCTTGGCTCATCGGCATGGGCGGCACGACAGCGATTGATACCATTGCGAGCGCAGCCTTCACCAGTGGCAAGGATAAACACAATCTCGGCATCATTCTGCAACGAGCGTTCATAGTACTCGGTCTCTTCTACATCCCTGTGGCCGTTCTGTGGATTTTCTCCGAGCCGGTATTTCGCCTTCTGGGACAGGAAGAATATATTGCTCAAAACGCATCGAAGTTTCTGATGGTCCTGATACCTGGAGGCCTTGGCTACATCGCATTCGAATGCATGAAGAAATACTTGCAGGCTCAGGAGATTATGCGACCCGGGACTTACGTACTCCTCATCACCTCCCCGATCTCTGCTGGTCTCAACATTCTCTTTGTGCACACCCTCGAGATGGGCCTCTTAGGAGCACCTCTAGCTACAGGTATCAGTTATTGGCTGAGCTTCATACTATTAGTGATGTACGCCAGATTCGTGGCCGGTTGGGAGTGCTGGGGCGGCTTCAGCAAAAGAGCCTTTCAAAACATCTTACCATTCGCCCGCATCGCGGCTCTCGGCGTGGTCCATGTCGGAACCGAGTAAGTAAAGCAATAGCAAAACCTCACTGTGAAGAATTGACCAATACTGACCTTGCACTTCTCCACATTCAGGTGGTGGGCATTCGAAATCGTCGCCATCGTTGCCGGTCAACTCGGCACGATCCCACTGGCTGCACAATCCGTCATCATGACCGCCGATCAAGTCATGAATACCATACCCTTTGGCGTAGGCGTGGCCACATCGGCCCGAGTAGGGAACCTCCTTGGCGCCCGGAACGCCAAAGGTGCAGCGCGAGCTGCAAACACAGCTGCCTGGCTTTCCGTGTTTCTTGGTGCCATAGTTCTGGCCATTCTAATGGGGACACGAAACAGATTTGCGTATCTATTCAACGACGACATAGAGGTCGTGCGATTAACTGCACAGGTCCTGCCATGGGTGGCGTTGTTTCAGATTGCAGATGGTCTCAACGGCAGCTGTGGTGGCTCATTAAGAGGGATGGGGCGACAACATGTCGGAGCTCTCGTCAACATCGTTTCGTACTACTGCGGTATGAATCCCAATCGCCGTCACGCTTCTGGACATCACAATTGACAGACTAGTAGGGGCTCTCCCGTTGGGCATATACCTTGCTTTCCACGGCTGGGGTTTAGGCGGACTCTGGGTCGGCCAATGCATTGCGCTCTACATCGTTGGCGCCTTGGAGTGGCTGATTGTAGCATTCAGCGATTGGCACAAGCAAGTCGAGAATGCTCTTGCACGCCTAGATGGAAGTGATCGTGCCGAACAGGGAGATGCAGCTAGTAATATTTGAGCAACTACACCAGGGCAGGTTTTGATGTCTCTGTAGCGGATCGAAGAGATCTTTCCGATAGATTCAGAATTCAGGATTTAATCGGTCAATCGACCAATCAAATAATTGACTACTTCATTGTGGCTCTGAGCAATCAGTGGTCCCACACAATGTCATTCTTCACACGACTCTGCTATCTCGTCATCAACGTACCAACATTTGATTAATGACTTTACCGTCAGACTTGCTTCAGAGGAGCATTCACCCGTCTCATCGGCCAGTGCTCTGAGCACTTTTCGATGCCACAGGTATTCCGTCCCCCGAACGTCACGTGCCCGCATCACCGACCTGCCTAATCCAGCCGAACTTCCAACGTCGTCCTCAGATCTCTGAGCTCCATCTCGAAATCCAAGGCTGTGCCCACCACGCTTACACTTTCCAATGACCTACAAAACTCGCGCACCTCCCAGCGGCATCTGGAATCCTGACATGCGGCATTGACACACCTGGACTCCTATCAGAGGGGCCTCATGCAGCCCAGAAACTCTTATCTTGCTCGGAGGGGGCGGCCAGGCGCGCCACAATGATGAACGCGGGACCTGGAGATCATCGAACGACGCCGTGAAGAAGTGCTCGATCCCGCCTGCTTTCTTAAGCATATGACTTGCGTCACGAATGGCTGACGCCATCTGTCGCGCGACCCAATCGCCCATTCCTACCTCCAGAAACTCCTCAGAGCAGAGCCCATATGGAGGTTTACCTGCCGGTCAGGATCCGCCTGTCGGTCCCGAAATGCGTCCTATCTCCGATCTCGCCCTGTAGTCTACCGCCAGTGCCAGGAACCAGGGAAGGTCCAATGCGTCGTGCGTTGTCTTGACGTAGCACCACGAGAGCTCCCCCTTGCGACAATGCAGCTCGCGAGAGTCGCGAGCTGCTCCTCCTGGTCTAGCGACGACTGTAAAACTGGCTAGCAACTATCTCGCATCAATGGAGTTCAAGAATCTTAGGTAAAGTAAACACAGTAAACAGATCAGCTCGCCGGGAGCTATCTACTGCGGTAGGATGTAGCTCTTTTATAAGACTGTGAAGTCCGTCTTCACCTTGATGGCACCTTGGTGGCTGTCTTGTGGACATATTTCAATCGATCGGGGCATCATGTTCAAAATCCTCTCTTCCGTCGCTGCTCTAGCGGCTGCCGCTTCTGCTCATGGAGACCACAACCAGGAGCCTATCGCCGGGCCGCACAAGAGCTTGTGGTACAACACGTTGCCGGGAGATGGTGGCACGCAGGCCGACTCGATCTTCTCTGGCATCTCGACATTCGGCCGCATCGAGTATTCGCCGTGCCTTGCCACGGATGAGGTGAAATACGATATTGCCTTTATTGGTGAGGACGCCAGATCGGTACGTGAGGGTGGTGCTAAAAGCTCACGCAGGCGCTCCGTTCGATACCGGAACCTCATACAGACCAGGTGCTCGTTTCGGTCCATCTGGTATCAGGCAGGGAAGCCGCAGGCTGAATCTGTACGGTGGCTACAACGTGCCCTTGGCAGCCAATCCGTTCAACAGCTGGGCTTCCGTGATCGACTGTGGCGACATTCCAGTCACGAGCTACGACAATGAGTGGGCCATCCACCAGATCGAGGAGGGTCATAACAGTATCTTGATGCGTGAGCCTGCCACCGACGCCCGTGCACCGGGGCCAAGTAAGCATGGCAAGACCTTGCCTCGCGTGATCACCTTGGGCGGAGACCACACCATCACCCTCCCGCTCCTGCGTTCCATGAACCGTGCGTATGGCCCGGTAACAGTCATCCACTTCGACTCCCACCTGGACACGTGGAAGCCGAAGGTGTTCGGCGGCGCACCCAGCAAGGTCGCCAGCATCAACCACGGCACCTACTTCTACCACGCAGCGCTGGAGGGTCTGCTCAAAAATGACACGTCGATCCACGCCGGCATCCGCACGACGTTGAGTGGTCTGTCCGACTACGAGAACGATGGATACGTAGGCTTCCAGATCGTGGAGGCGAGGGAGATTGACACCATTGGCACAGATGGCATCATCAAGAAGATCCGGGACCGTGTGGGGGACAATCCAGTATATCTGTCGATTGATATCGATACCCTTGACCCGGCCTTTGCTCCAGCGACAGGTACACCGGAGACTGGAGGGTGGTCGACGCGGGAGCTCCGGACCATTGTGCGTGGTCTTGACGGTCTGAATCTGATCGCCGCGGAT
Source organism: Teratosphaeria pseudoeucalypti (assembly GCA_013403795.1). NCBI lineage: Eukaryota > Fungi > Ascomycota > Dothideomycetes > Mycosphaerellales > Teratosphaeriaceae > Teratosphaeria > Teratosphaeria pseudoeucalypti. The sequence goes on along the minus strand of JABBMZ010000107.1, from coordinate 37,573 downwards.
ATCGTGGAAGTAGCTCCGGCGTATGACACGAATGCTGAGCACACTACGATGGCTGCGGCCGACACATTGTATGAGGTGATGTCTAGTAAGTGCAAACCTGGAATATGTGCGGTTGTGGAAGGAGGTTGGCTGACATCGTCCCAGTCATGGTCAAGAATGGTCCGCTGTCCAAGCTCGGTGCCCCCGAGATTGATGCGAAGCAGGAAATCTAGGCGAGACGGCCGATGAAACAATGCGGACAGTCACGCGAAGTACCTAATGCTTCATTCTTTGCATCGTACATGGGTTGAGGCCCAGAGCAAATTGAGGAGCGAACATTAACGAGTTACTATTGGACATCATGAGGCATTGTGCCGTTCGAGGCTGTTGAGCGAGTTCAAGCAACCTTGGAACAAATGACAGCCATTTATCGAATAACATCAATGCTTCCTCACGTGATCAAGTAGTGCACCCAGCTGTCATTCGCTTGTCACCAGAAGCATCAGCTGAGGCCAATCTGCCGGCTTCTTTGGCCCTGAGAGATGTTAGTCGACAGAATTGGACTTCTGCTGGATAGCATGTGATGAGCGTACCGTATAAGGCGGATGACGACCACGTTACCTGCTTCATATGTGGTTCTAGGCTGAGGAGCTTCAACGCGCGCATGACTCGAGCAGCGCTGCCAGGGGGACGGGCAGTGAGATCTTCTGGGACGAGTTGGACCGCCTGTGCTGCCGGTATGAAGCTGGGGTCGTCGAAATCATCCTCAGATGCTCCATATGATGAAGCGCTGTCAACGGCCTTCTTCGGCAGCATCAGAAAACAGAGCGTAGTCTCTGGCTGGTCGAAGTGCCAGGCGTGATTTTTGTGTTCGTGATCCGAAGTTTTGAGGCGAGTGTTGGCGAAGCTGGCTCGGAGACCAAAGTGCTTTGCGAGGATCTATCTGCATTTCAGCTTCGACTTTCAAATGCGCGAGGTATGGCTGCCTGGCGTGCCACAGGTAAGTGGCGCTCAATCCTTACCTCGTCCAGCTTGGCGAAGCCGCCACCAGACGCCTGAGAGATGCGTCGCCTCCATCTGCTAGCGGTATCGAAATGATCGTCTCTCCAGGATTCATCGTCGAAAAGTTCTGCGTTCTTCACATCTCGAATTCTGGCTTCGCAGGTTCTCTCGCAATCTTCGGGGTTGATGTCAAACTTGCAGGTATTACAGGGCTTGCTTGTCTCGCTGGTGCAGCGGTTGCGGCAGAGACCGGTGTCATCGTCACAATCTTCAGTATCGCTGGCGTCTAGATGGAAGCCACTGCCGTATCGCTCTCGTAGACATGGGCGGCAGCAGTCTACAGACTCTTCGCATGAGTCGTTGAACGGCGTCCACTCGCTCACATCGACATGATGCGATGGGTCGCATCGTGACTCAAAACACATGTACTCCCCCCTGAGGCGGTGATCAGCATCATGAGTGCGGGTACGTTACAATGCGATAGACATACCTGATGGCGTGTCTGGTAGCGAAAGGCACCTTCTCCAGCAAAGATTCCTCGATCGTGAGCTCGTTGGGCAGCTTGGGGATGTGCACATTGGGGCCTCGCCCGAAGCGGTGACACAGACGCAAGGTCTGAAGTGCTGGGAGAGCTTTTTGGAAGATCTCTAGGCCGATGCAGAGGTCGTCGGGGCGGACAGGGACTGCCCATGCCACCTTGGAGAGCGTCAGGGCCATGTCGAGGTTGCGCGTGGCCGCTTTCTGATGCGATGGGAAGGAGGATGGTGGGGTGGTACAAATATCATGATTGTTTTGAGAGTCAACAACATACCAGGAAAGAGCGGTCCCAAATCATGCCGAGTCCCACGTGCTCCTGCCACTCTCTGACGTTCCCACGAAAGCTGAAGCAGGGGCAAGTGGTCGACGTGACTTAGCAGATCGAACTTGGTGTCAGCAGCAGCCAGCCAGCCATGCAGTTGCAATGGGGGACCTTGATGCAGCATGTGGTAAGTACATGTAGCCCAGATGTGCAGCGCCCATCAGACGCCTCCTCCAGCCTCGCCAGAACGAGAGGTCACGGGTCCACATTTCACGTGCAGCAGTTCCACCTCGGTGCGAGATGGTTTTGAGGCCCATCTACCATCTGTGACTGATTTTGTTCATCTCACTCCTACATGGAGGGGATGATCAAGTCGCCGACTCTGTGCAATAATGATGCCCATAGTACCAATGTCATATTTAGCAGCTCGCGCCGGCTTCACCTTGATCCCAGGTGGCCACCATGTATCCGGCAGATCATCGCTCTTCATTCGCGTCGCCTCAATCTTTGTGAGGTAGGCACCTCATCTTGCCCCGTGGTTCCCATGTTGAAGGATGATGTACAAACAATCCCTTCCGCGCTCTTGACTGCGCCCACCATTATGAGGCTTCAAAAGTACCTAGGTACGCATCTGCGTCGCTCCAGGCCATACGAATTGTCCCCTATGACATCTCGACAACCGTGCCGTATATGTGCCTTCATTAATGATGCGGAAGAGTTCAAAGGTCGGGAAGGATGCACGACACTACCCACGATGAGCCCAAGCCGATATCCAACCTCTCCCGTCATTCGGCAAGATCTGGATCTGCCTCTGCCTATCCGAGCTGAACAGGCGTGACTATGTTGTGTCTACCGCAGCTACCAGAGCCATATGCCGATAAAACCCGCTGAATGAGCTCGGTAGGTTCATAACCATCGTGGCCGACAATAGCAATACAGTAGTAGACCATGTACAGTAACAGCCAAGTCGGTGCATCTTCATCGTCCAAATCTAACTGGCTACGCAGCCTACGCTTCAGCACGAATCTTACAACGAAACCCCACATTTTGACCCCTGACCGAGAATGAGGTGTACCAGGCTGCGAGAGCACCATGGGGCAGCATCCCTACCTCACCCATGCTCCTTGAAGCTCACAAGGAGCCCATGTTCTCAGCTAGAGCTTTGGTATCATCGAGTCGTGCTTGGGCGGGCTCTCGTGCGGCTCCGCTGCGCATCAATAACGTCCGACTTCTCGAGTCTCTGCGACCCGGGCCATTGAGGTAGAATGGACCTTCTATCGTGAGAAAAAGTGCAAATCAGAGGCCGTAAGCGGGCACCTCGGTCTAAGGGTAGGCACGAGCTCATGACCAGAAAGAGCTTCAATAAAATCATGCAGCATAGACTTCAGATGCTCGATTGCCTTCCTAGCCTGACAACCGGCACGCATTTGCGGTAACCTACGTCCCTGCATAACAAGGCTGCCCTCGAGGACATCTTTGGATTCTCTGCTCTCACGGCGGCCTGTTCCTATTGTTGCTGGACTCCGAGTCGATGGATCCGGCCATTGCTGTATAATCTTGACGACTGCTACCTTTGATGTTATCAGTACCAGGACGGGCTCGACGTGCCACGCTCCGACCTCTTGTCACAAGTTGCGACGTTGATTATGAGCCTTCTCAATGCTGCGCCGCTGCCTTCCGACCAGGCCGAATTGCCGGCCCATGCCTATGGGCGGCTCCCAGAATCGACCAAGGGCGGCTCCCTTGTGTGATATACCTACGACCCCAGGGAACCACTGCCTCGCGGCGAGCGGTTGGCTTTTATGCCCTTGACCAAAGCACTCAAGATCGCGCCTGCCTCCGCGAGGATTGGATAGGGATCTTTTCTCTCCGTCTCGCGAGCTCCTTCAGGGTGGCCAAGCGAGAGGGGGCCTCTACGAGCGCAGGCCGAAGAGCGAGGACCGCCGTATTATTATTGACTGCAATCTGCATGTATACAGCCAGGCTGCATGGATCAGCTTTTTGCTTGCGACGACGCGTTCCGGCCGTGCCGGCAATCGATGCTAGATGTATAAGAATGCCTTGATGTTCCTGCATCCACGACACTTCTCATCCACATCAGAGCACTTCCTCTATCACGCCGTTGCACATTCTTCGCACCACCAGGGCACTGAACAAACGGCATCGATCCACGTTCCCTAGGACAACCAAGTCACCGTTTCAGCGCCCTAGGCTCCGGATCCAACAAGATGCTCTTCCGTCTACTCCTGTTGACCCTGCCTTTCATCTCTCCTGTCCTCGGCGTCAGACAAGCATATTACGGTAATTCCACGATTCTGAATAGCAGTAAATTTCCATGTCTAACTATCATACAAGCCCAATGCCGATTCCAGGACGACTGCTGCCGTTGTTAGGATGGCTGTCTTGTTAATTGCTTTCGTACGCAAGATAAGATGGCCACGCTGAGCACAGGCAGTCACGCTAACTGCATTATAGCCGACGATTCCTCCACTACTAAATACCGATGTCTGCACCACGCACTCGACCAACCCAGTCCACCTAGCTGCGGTCACGACCCTTGCACATGTTAGAGCACGACGCCCTTGCGCCATCAGTTGAGCGGCATGTGGTTGGTGCAGCGCATCACAAGCGCTTATTTGCTGTCGGTCAGATGAGCAATGCATTGCCGGGTTGGTCCGCAAGATCTCTCTCGACGTAAACTTGCAAATTGAGCTGTAGGAGTGCTCGTGAAGATTCTGAAAGGGAGGATCGAGGTTCTCTATGAGATGGGTCACGCACACAGCATGATGGAAATGCTCTCCGCCATGCACGACCGCTCTTTGTTTCGTTCCCGACCAGTCATCCCGTAAACATTTCACCTCGATTCCACATTCGCTCAGCTCAACCTGATGGTTCAACCAATTATCTCCTTATATTCGCATTGATCGCAACCCACACCATCACGCTCTTCCTATCCTTTGCAACATCATACCTCAGAAGCCCGTCTGCTTCACTCTACGTTAGCTGTGCATTGTACTACTCACCATGACACGTTGCTCTCGAGCTCGAGCTGAGGGTGGCGATCATGCTCACACGCCATAGCGTGGTGCACGACGAGCCAACTATCAGCAACCCCGCTAGGTCCGACCACCAGCTTCCCTAACAGGCCTGAGCGGCATCATCGCCCAGCTGCACTATCAAAGCCGGTACGAGACAACCTCCAAACTTTCACCGGACGTCATTCGGACCACGTAGCTCAAAACCATGCCATTCATCACCTCCACTCGGCAGCATTTTAGCGACCAGCGGAAGCATCTGCAGACCAAGTATGTCTGGGTTTATTGTTAGCCAGACGGTGATGGGATCTGCAGCCGCACAGACTTCAATTGGATCGACATGCGTCTCGAGCGAGCGAATGCATGTTGGCGGATGCCTCTGTGCACGTCGCTGCAGCGCGCCTAGGCAAAGTAAGGCAGGTACTATCGAGCTCTGTTGCTACGTGTGTGGGTACACACTGACGTAGAGCCACAAAATGGGAGCGGTTCCTCTTTGCTTCGCGTGAGCGAGTCGACCTCCTCTCTATATGAAGATGTTGTTCAAAGATATTATACCTTTTCTCCTGGCAGCGGCGTGGCCTGCAGAGGCATCAACAGGTTCTCGCAATGCCCTCTTACCTGGCTCTCAGTTCCTTAAAGCACAACAAAGACAGGCAGCAGCTCTCGAGAAACGCAGCTTGTCTGACAAACATGTCGAACACCTGAAGCGCCAACTTTACCTCCCGGCGAATGCAACAGGCGTCAAGACCATCAAAACCCCAACTGGAGTCACCATCCGCTACAAGGAGCCAGGCCAAGATGGCGTTTGTGAGACGACCGAAGGCGTCAACAGCTACGCCGGGTACGTCGACCTCGCCTCAAACATCCACGTCTTCTTCTGGTTCTTCGAAAGCCGCAATGATCCAGCCTCCGATCCGCTCTCCCTCTGGCTGAACGGCGGACCAGGCAGCGACTCCCTAATCGGCCTCTTCGACGAGCTAGGGCCCTGCAGAATCACCGAAAACCTCACCTCCGTCCTCAACCCGTATAGTTGGAACAATGTTTCCAATCTCCTCTTCATCTCTCAGCCCGTCGGCGTAGGCTTCTCCTACCAGGAAGAAGAAGTCGGCAGCTATAACAACTACACCGGCGGCTTCCAGAACATCTCTCAAGGCAACGCCACAGGGCGCTGGCCGACGCTGGACCCCATCGATCTCGGCACCATCGACACTACCGACCTCGCAGCGCAAGCAACCTGGCACGTCCTACAAGGCTTCCTATCCGGCGTCGAAAGCCTTGGAGCCACGATCGGGGACACTCGAGACTTCAACCTCTGGACCGAGTCCTACGGCGGCCACTATGGCCCGGCCTTCTTCCACTACTTCTACGAACAAAACCAAAAGATCAAGAATAACACCATGCCCGGGTACGGCCTCAACTTCAACTCCCTCGGCATCGGCAACGGCATCATCGACGAGAGCGTGCAAGCAGGCTACTACCCAGACTTCGCGGTAAACAACACATATGGCATCAAAGCCTACAACGATACCGTCTACAACTATGCCGTCTTCGCCAATAACTGGGCCAACGGCTGCTTGGAGCAGATCCAGGGTTGTCTTGAAGCCGCGCAGGCACTAAAGGGCGGGTACGTCGATGACATGGTCACGCAAACCGCGGTGGACTTCCCTAGCATCGATGTCCTCTGCTCCGAAGCGCAGAATATGTGCCGCGACAACGTGGAGGGACCTTATTACGCCTACGGCGGACGAGGCGTCTACGATATCCGCCACCCCAACAACGACCCCACGACTCCAGATTTCTTCATCAATTACCTGAACCTTCCCTCCGTCCAGAACGCCCTCGGCGTGAATCTCAATTATACCGATTCCAACAGCGACATCTACTGGGCTTTCCAAGCAACGGGCGACTTCATCTACTCCAATTTCCTGCAAGATTTGTCTGAAATCTTAGATAGCGGCGTGAGGGTGAGCATGTACTACGGCGACGCGGATTACATCTGCAACTGGTTTGGCGGGCAGGCCATCAGTCTCGCTGTCAATTACTCGGGCAAAGCGGAGTTCGCGAAGGCAGGGTATGAGCCGCTGATGTACGGCGGCGTGGAGTACGGGGAGGTCAGGCAGTATGGGAATTTCTCGTTCACGAGGGTGTATGAGGCGGGACACGAGGTGCCATATTATCAGGTCCGTATTCTTTCTCCTCCCGACAGGACGCCTTGTGCTGACGTGTTTGGTGTATCTCTTTGCAGCCCGAAGCAGCTCTCGCAATCTTCAACCGCAGTATCAATCATTTCGACGTCGCGACGGGCGAAGCCATGGTGACGAAGAATCTGACGACGTCCGGGCCGTTGAACGCGACGCACACGGAGAGTTATGTGAGTCTGCCGCCGACGAATTCGGCTAGTTTGGCGGCGTATAGTGCTAGTGTGCTTGCGTATTATGCTAGCCTTGATAGTGAGGCGCCTTCGCCTTCGGGGGTGTAGGAGGGTCGGAGGGGGACACAATGGGTCTGGCATTAGATGTGTGAATAGCCTGAGATTGGATGGGACAAATTTAGGAAGAAACAGATGTAAGTAGACAGATGTGTAGTCATGTCAAGGCCGAATCTAAGACGAAAAGAGCTGGTTCCGTGTGGTCAATGAGGCCGTCTGAGTCATATGCGATGCGTCGGTGGTGATCTATCGTCTTCGAAGAGCGGTGAGTGCTGTACCCGTGATATCATACCTGTCGCTACCCACGAAGTCTGCGGGCAGATCTGGCTTTCTGTTGGCTCAGAGGAGCGTGGCGGCGATAGAAGGGACGTGGAGATTAGCAGTACTCTGCCCGAGTATGTGCGCGAAAGAGCAGTAAAGTCACGTGCGACGCTCGGTAAGGGAGATATGCGGCGCGGTACCTGACCATCCCGTCCTTCCGCCTGCGCAGTCTTACGGCGAGATACTGCGGCCGCGGGAAGTTGCGATGAGGGGAGCGGCAGATGGTAGTGAGTCTTATATGTGTAGATGAGTAGCAGCTCGTCTGAGTTCACAAGTCTGTAGGGAACACACACACCCCTCCCCACCTTGCTTCCCAAATCCACGGCAAACGACCCTTAGCTCTTGACTCCCATCACCCTCGTCTCTACTGATCCAATCGAGCCGGGAACGTCCCATTCTCGCGCTGGTCGTCCCACCTCTCGCACCAGGAACTCGGGCACAGGGAGCGGTAGGCGAGGTAGAACTGTCGCGGACCCACACATCAGTACTCGACTACCGCCGTGGTCTTCAGGGGAAATCTCGTACCTGACGACACGGCTTGAAGTCCTCGCCCCTGGCCAGGATGCACTTGTGGTAGTCGACGTAGTTTTGCCAGCAGTGCTTGGTTTGGTTTTGGTTGGGGAAGCGGGCGTCGAAACCTAGGTCGAAGCCTCTTATCAATTCGCTAGTCTTTCGTAACTGTCCGTCATGATGTCGCGTGGATGGGTTTGGGTGGGAGGTGTGGTTAGATACGTACCGGCTACACATTATCAGTCAGTACGGGGTTGTCGCAAACAGGATGACGGATGGGTGAGGGCGGAGGGCGGGTGAGGGGGGCTCGACATACCTGTCACGAACTTGAAGGGCATGGTGACCCTTTCCTCGCCATCGTCAGACATCTTGACTGTGTACTATCGCTTTCGTGAAGGTGGTCGTATGGTATAGAGAGTCGCCTGGGTGTCTGCGCGAGGGGACAGTAGTAGTAGCAACATGTCGTGACATCGACGAGGGAGCGAGCTCACCCAATGCCGAGCGGCTCGGTCCGCCGTTTACAGCTTCGGTCGTCACCTTGCAACCACTGATGAGCTTTGTCCTTCGAAACAACCACCTTCAACTCTCCACTCCTACCGACCACAAAAAGCCGAATATGCAGTCCACGAGATTCCTCGCGGCGAACATGCTGCGCTCGCCGCCGGCCGTCAATGTGCTGAAATCCCGCGCGACGCCCATGATGAGGGTGCAGCAAGCTGCGCGGACCCTCCGGACGACGAGCATGAGAAAGTCGCCTGTGCCGGTATGTTGCATCCCCTCTCTACTCACATCTGAGCCATCTGCTTACATCTCTACAGAAGGAAGAGCACGCCGGTAGATCGCACCACTCCCTTTCCCACCCCATCCTGAGCTAACATCTAGGTTCACTTCCAGCCCACACCGTCTCCCAGCGCCTCCGATCGCTGAAGAAGATCCCGCCCGAATTGATTCCGCTGGGCGTGGTGCTGTGCGCGGCTGTCTTTGCGGCTGTCTACAGCTTGACGCGTAAGCTCTACACGGATAAGACGCTGAGATTGTATAGACAGGGGAAGCAGGCGGATCATTAGGTGGTGGAGGGGAGGAGAAGGCGAGAGCACAAAGAGCACACGAGTCTAGAATGTCCTGCGGCATCTGCGAAGATGAGGTCGAGCGTGGGAATGGGATGTATATGAGACTGCCTCTTGTATCAATGGAGTTGTCGTCTGCAGGCCGCCCCTCTCCTGTCCGACTCTTGCGCCTGACCTGCGAAACAGGCAGCAGACATTGTCCAGGGACAGCAAACTCCTAATAAGTAAGTGTCGCTTTTGGGGCCATACGGTCGCCAGAGAAATGCCTACCAACGTAGTCTCAAGAGAAGGCAAATCTATACGTGCTACACCTTTCCCCTCTTCTCTCCTCGAATCCTTCGAAAGCACGATCCAATCGCAACTCTTACACTGACCATCATGACATCGTCACAGCACTCGCCCCGAGGATTCCTGCTTACTCGAATTGCTACATGCCGCTGTCCCAGGCGCAGCCATGTATGAGATCGTCTCCGTGCTGCTGGTACCAGTTCGAACACAATCCGGCGACCAAATGAGCTTTCAAGTGCATTGCTTGGTCGGTACAGGCCGATACGAGATACATGCACATAGACCCGCGCCACTTCGAGCTTGTTCCTTCCGAACATTGAGCCAAGAGAATGGAGGATCGCGACATTGAGACGCCCCTTAGCTGGTAGAGTTCCTGGGAAGTAGCTGGGTGAAAGGTGGGGGGCATTTCGACGAGAGAACCATGGCGAGTCCGAGGCAGCTATCTGGGAGCGCATCAAGCAGGACTGCGGGGCGCGACATCCGTTTCGGCACCGTCTTGTTCCTTTCGGGAGGGTGAAGTCGGTTGTAGAAGAACGAAAAGTACATCGGTTGAACATCATCCCCCAAAGCCGCTGACATGGGGAAGGCAAGACATGAGGTGCAGGTTATGGGTGTCTGGTTGTCCGTATTTGTGGTTGTGATGTGCGGGACACTAGCGACCGGGGGTGGGAACGTCGCTGCGGCTTTTGGTAACCGGGTCGCCGCGCTCGTGACGGTGGCTTACATGCAGCAGCAGGAGACGGGTCCTCGGGAGAAGATGAAAAGTGCGTGGATCGAACGACGCTGGATTTCATGATTCCTACGCAAGAAACATGCAGTCTTATCCATCCCTCGACAGGATTGACAATTAAGTGCTCCAAGGACGAGTGGTAGCACTGGGCTTAAACGTACAATCAACGTCCGCTCCGTTGCCAACAGCGAATTCACCTGTTGCAGACTTGGACTCGTCTCCAGAATTGTCAAACCCTCTACGTGAGTCGTCACCGCAGTGTGAGAGTGTCTCGCCTTCTACCCTGCCATCTTGGAAAGGCCAAGAGGTAGGTATTCTCGGACCAAGACATCAAGAGTCAAAGCCGCCGTGAGAGGCCCATCATCGGCCAAGACTTCAAGAACGTCTATTTGAAACTCGCCAAGCCTGTGCTCTACTTATAGTCCGATCGACATACCACTCACAACTATCACACACCACAGAACTCCGTACTCGAAAGAATCATGAAGCCGACTATCACCATCGCAGCGCTCCTCACGCTTCTGCTATCAGTGGCAGAGGCTAACATGATTGTAGACAAACACCTTCGCTATCCGTGGAGAATCTTGGAGTCGAACTGACGTTCGAGTGATCCATAGAAATGCCAGAAGACGGTGGTGGGAAAGCCGCATGGCATTTGCGAGTTCGATGGACGTTATTTGGCTGATTGCACGCCGGTGGGTCGATACTGCCAGAGCTGTTGTGGACGAGCGCTGACTGTGGTGTGTAGGAGATGCCGTGCACGGCAGATGGTGAGGGATGTTTGGTAGGCAAGGGGTATGCGTATTGTCTTTAGATGACGGTACGATGGAAAAGCGCTGCATGGTCTCGGGGAACATCGTCAGCAGATTGTTACAAGGTACATGTTGGTGGGATCATGCGGTGATGGGGGGCCGTTGCAAATGGGGTGCCTGAAGCCATATCCGACCCTGCGGCTTCATGAGCAGCCAGGCGATGAATGTTGTAGGTGCTGTTGGGTCGTCCATCATCGTCGGTGGAAAGCGCATTCGGGAGGAAATAGCGGAGACTCATGGCTACATGTATTCAAGCTTGACCATGGGGCCGTTTGCTGAAGTGCCTGGTATCGCCTACATAGAAGTCTCGCATATCTTGTTACAGCTTTGACAGCCATCTAATTTGGTCATGTTCGAACTCCAGATGGGATTGATCGATGCATACCTTAACATTACTATGGCGATTCGGGAGAATCTCGGGAGCTAGCCTCTCGTCAGGCAATGTTCAATGTTCCATATCTCTCGACTCCCCAGACTTCGTACAACATCTATTCCATATGCCCACCCTACCTCTGATAATTCAGCGCCTCTGACCTTTGCAGTATAGCAAAGTAATAACCATCGTATAGCGGCGCGCTCAGAAGGGAGGCAAACACAGTCGACAACGTCAGGAAGCAGCCCGGCGCCGAATCGTCAAATCATGGATGAAATAGACGACATCCTTTCCAGTCTGCTATCCCCGCAGTCGAAGCTTGTGCTCCCAACAGGGGCGCGTAAAATGCCTCCAGTGTACAATGCGCCCGGTATATACACCATCGATAACACCAAGCGGATTCTCAAAGCAGGGTCCTCCATCAAGCTTAGCGAGGCGGAGGCCATGCGTTTCGTCTCTCGCACGACAAGTATCCCAGTCCCACGAGTGCACGAGTCGTACATCTTAGCAGGCAAAGGGTATATCTTCATGGACCACGTACCAGGCAGGCCGTTGTCCCACATATGGGAGACTCTGTCGACTGTTCACAGAAGTTCATTGGTCAGCCAATTACGACACATTGTGCAGGAGTTGGGCTCGCTGCACGGAGATTTCTTTGGCGCTTTGTGGGAGGAGCCCAGCAACGATGTCTTCTTCATCCATTTTCCGTTCAAGAATATCAAAATATCTTACGGACCATTCAGGAATCGCCAGGAGTACAATAAGGGCCTTATTGATGCATTGCACAACGCACGCCCAGAAGGCGTACTCGACGACCTTGACCAGAATGTGGTTGAGCAGCTTCTTCGACTCACTGACGACACCAGAGTCTTCTCACACGGAGACTTGCATCCTGGCAATATTCTTGTTGACGAGCAAACCAATTGCATCACGGGCATCATCGATTGGGAAGGCGCCGGCTTCAGTGTTCGTGGCAGAGAATACTTTGAGGCCAAGTCGCGGGCCCGCGACCCAGCATGGAGTGCAGCACTTGACGAAATCTTCGATGAGAGCGAGCGAAAACCCTATGACCTTTTCAAACAACTCAACCAAGCCCTGACACGCTATACATTCGTCTGATCTTCCTCCCCAATCCACGAGTACGTAGCAGCTGACTCGTCAACTTTACGCCTCAGTAGACTTCCATCTTGCCGCCACCGCTTGAGCGACGCTGTCCGCGGGTTGACCAATTAAGCTGGATAACCAATCAGATGTGCCTGCAGGTACAATTTCTTCTGCCTCAAGCGAGATCATAGCTCTGAGCACCCAATCCTGACATCTCTCCACCCCATCTCTCGGTGCAGGCTCTTGACTGATGAGCTCGGTAGCTCTTCTGACGCTGCTTTGAGCCAACGCAGCCACGAGGAATGAACCCTCCGAGCTTCTGCTGCGAAGTAGGACGTCACGCCTCATGTCAAATTGGTAGATCAACCTCGAGAGGTCGATCAAGCTTACGTGGAGCACGATGCCGCTTTCCTCGTCCCTTCGATGAATCGCTAGGGCCCAGTGGGATCGGTGGTTGGGGTCTGTGCCCGACCCGTTGACAATGATGGATAGGATGACTTCGGACATAGTTCCTGCAATCATTCAGCATGGTTTCCACTAATTAGAACGGAAAGGCGCTAGGCCACGGTACTGAGTGCTTTTGTGGATTTGGAAGGACACTGCAATGGCAGTGTAGAGCTCGCAGGAAAATGCCACGGATATGCTGCCTAGGTCGATGACTTCTCTCAGACGGTAAAAGTGCTGCACGTGAAACTACAACATCTCATTCTTCATCGTGAATTATGCGTCGCAGAGTATGTTTTGCTGGCAATCCTGTAGCGCGCGTTTCATGTCTATTAGAAGCGCTCTCAGCATACAGGAGATGGTATCGAAGCGCTTCCTGCGACAAGCATACCTTATTATGCAGACATGCTTCAATAAAATCTCCAGACAAGCACTCTAGGCGGAGGGTATAGTACTAGCGTATAAGAGATATTGTCGAGGCGTCACCTGCAATATAGCAGCCCGTAGAGTCGAGCTAAGGTGACTCCCGTACCTTGCACATTTGGGATTCGCCTGGATTAAGACGTTGCAATGTTGACAGCGATCGAGCAGTCAATGTCCGACCTGTCACAATATGAGTGCATGATGACTCTAATCTTCTTGCACAGCCGTGTGTGCTCACTCATATCGACCATCGATATAATAGTGTGCATACGCCGCTGCAACAGCGCAACTTAAGCCTTTTCACAAACCAGGATTGTGCAACACAGTTCAGCCGCATGCAAGTAGGCCTATCTATCGTTACATTCGCCCTCAAACACTATCCTTGCCGCAACACCCTGAAGCAGACTCCATGCTGAAAGGCAATAATAAAGCTCCAAAGCGGGGCTAGCACACGGTAAAAATTGATCGACAATAATAGCACCGTTATCAGCTCAGCATCGCAGCTGGCATGCCGCATGCGCCTTATCAATACACAGGCCGTGGCGAAAGCCAGACTGGGTCTTCAGTATCATTCTCAATAATACCCGCTCTCGCATTACCCACCACCACCACATAACACAGCACGATGCTCAAGAAAACCGCAACAGGCACATGGCTGCCAGCCTGGGTGCCGGAATCAACACTCACCCTCTCCGTCCTCCTGATCCTTCGCAGCGTCGTACAATCATCCGTACGCTCCACCCCCTCACCATTCCCAACCCGCCTCAACTAACCACCAAACCAAACCCCAACCCAGACCGGCGGCTACGACGGCTCCATGCTCAACGGCCTCAACATCCTCCCCAGCTACACGGACTACTTCCGGCTCAACGCCGCCACGACCGGCCTCAACACCGCCTCGGTCTTCATCGGCGGCATCCTCGGCCCCGCCATCTCCGGCATCGCCACCGACCGGCTCGGCCGCCGCCCGACCATCTTCTGGGGCAGCGCCCTCACCATCGTCGGCGTGGTCCTGCAGACCGCCGCGCAAGGCGTCGCCATGTTCGTCGTCGCCCGCATCATCCTGGGCTTCGGGTCCGCGGTGTCTGGCATCGCGGCGGGCGTGTACCTGTCCGAGACGTTCGCGAGTCGGTATCGGGCGTGGGGGGTGGGGTTGTTGAATGATTTCTATTATGTCGGGGCGCTGATCGCGGCGGGGATCACGCTGGGGACGGGCGAGTGGGAGAGTACGTGGGCGTGGAGGGCGCCGTCGTTGTTCCAGGGCATCTTCTCGGTGCTGTGTATTGTTGTCCTGCCGTTCGTGCCGGAGTCGCCGCGCTGGTTGGTGCACGAGGGGTTGCACGACGAAGCGCGGTTGAGCGTCGCGCAGGCGAATGCCGATGGCGATGTGACGGATCCGGTGGTCTTGACCATCTACAAGGAGATTGTCGACACTCTCAAGTGGGAGAGAGAGGAACAGCGGACCATGACGCCGCTCCAGGTCGCCAGAGACCCGATCGCGAGGAAGCGCCTCCTGATAGGAATGTCGGCGGGACCTTTCTCGTGCGTCGCGGGTAACATCATAGCATCCTACTACCTCGGCGACGAGCTCGATACAGCGGGCGTGACAGGCTACCGGGACCAACTGAAAGCCAACGTCGTGCTGAACGTCTGGTGTCTCTTCACCTGCCTGCTCGGCACCCAGCTGATCGACAAATGGGGCCGCAAACCCACCGCGCTCATCACACAGATCTTGCTCGTCATCTCCCTCTTCATCATCGGAGGCTTGTCGAAATTATACGCCGATGACCCGGACGGGGCGAGCACCAGCCTCATCTACGGCGACGTGGCAATGATGTTCCTGTTCCAAGGCTTCTACAGCATCGCCTGGACGCCGCTGCTGTATCTCTATCCTCCGGAAGTCATGAACTACTCCATCCGCGCCAACGGCCTGGCGTTCTCACAGTTCGCACTCAATGCACTTGCGTAAGTCTTTACCCTCCCCGAAACATCCGCGGGAACGTGTCCTGATCTTTCACAGCCTGGTTCTCGTCTTCGTGATGCCTATTGGTCTCGAGAATATCGGCTGGAAAATGTACATCGTCAACGGCTCCTGGGACATCATCATTGTCTTCCTGATTGCGTACTACTGGGTCGAGACGAAAGGCAGGACATTGGAAGAAATCGACGCCATCTTCGAGGGCCACAAGCATTCTTCTGTCCCGGATGTCGAGGCTGTGCGGTTGGGTAAGCAGACGACCGATGTGGATGCTTTGAAGGACGAGTTGGCTTTGGACATTGTCAATCCCAAGACGGAGTAGACTGGAGCGAGATGTGCCAGATGAGGCTTCTTGCACAAAACCATGGGGTGCACCCTGTCTACGTGCTATCTGTAGTGATGGCTCAACCCACCTGGCAAATCTGACGGCAGCCGTACGTCCTCATCGCTCGCTTCAGGCGCTTTTTCTTGCGGTACTTGATGCCAACGCTTCTTTCTCAGCATCTCCTCCCTAAACATCTGCCACATCTTCTTCGGGCCCGACATCACGGGCGCCGCATCCGATGATTCCTTGCTCAGCAGCTCGTCTTGCACTCGGGCAAGAGGCTTGAACATCCGCTGGCCGAAAGTGAGGCAGCAGAGAAGAAAACCAGTCAGGACCGCGACGGTAGCAAGGCCAACGAGCAGTTGCAGGTCTTCGATGTCGGATTTGAAATCGTCGTCCTCGGCTTCCTGTTCGTCGTCGTAGTCCAGAAGATCCTCATCGTTGGCGAAGACCGTCGCATAGTCCTCAATGTCCACGCGGTCGGAAATGGCCAGGGCGCGGCCTGTTCCGTCAAGTGCCACAACCTGGGCGTATTGCTTGATTCTAATATTCTGATTCAGTCCGAGGCGGGTCTCAAAGCCTTTCTTCGGTACAGTGAGTACTTCTTCCGCCACGTCGTTCTCCGATAGTGCGCTTTGAAGGAGCCAGCGCTTGACTTCCGTAGAGCCCATCCAGGACATGTAGAGTACTCCTTCACGGAGGACCAGACTTGGTTTCGTGTTTGGTGTGCCAGTCCAGTTGAACTTCATGTTGCGATAGCTCTGGACGTTGCCAGAAGTGAAGTGTTTCGATGGCTCAAAATAGGCATCGCACAGCACGGTCCCGTCTTGCGCAAACTCAGTCATGACTCCATTGAATCCGAAGCCGACAACGACGTGTCCATTCGGCAACGTCTGGTACGACCCTTGCGAGACACTCAGGACCGAATCACCTGTGTGGACATAGGTGGCTGCAAGAGTAGCAGTCATCCGCTCCAGATCGACGCGCACTCTTGAGCCTCTCGAGTTCGGCTCGTTGTGCACCGTCCAGTCAGCTCTGTTGTCGAAGAACGTAATCGCACCATGATACACCGGATCATCCGCCCAATGCGCATCGTGCTGGCCAATCGATGCAGTCGCGGCCCCTCCAGACAGATCGTGGAAGCTGTTCGATTTGCCACCCAGCTGCCAAAGTACCTCGCCAGTCTTCCCAGAAACATAGATCATGGATCGCAGATACCTAGACGAGACCAAGTAATTGCCCAAATCGTCCTTTTCGACGCAGTTAATATGGAACCAGTCCCAGGGGCTCTGACGTGTGGCTGCACCACGAACCGCATACGTATCGTCGATCTTCATGTGATCAGATGCGCGCCATTGAAATACGACCTCGTTGGTTTCGAGGTCCAGTTCCTGGAACAGCGAATCCCAGATGTAGCCCGGCCGCACTGTCCGCCCATACTTAAGCTCTTTCTCGATGATATCGTAGCCCGTGAACACGGCCGTGTCATTCCTGGTGATTGTGAATGAATGCAGATCCAGAGCAAATCCATTGGCGCCTTTGACTATCTTCTTCAGGTCGTAATGCTGGTCATACATGTAAATCTGGCCTTCGCCATGGCCGCCGATCGAATCATCGCCGCCCCAGAAGCAGACGTAAGGCTCGCCTTTGTAGTGTTGAACTTGGATGTTGTAGACTTGACCGAACCTCTCTTTGGGCGTCCAGATCAAAGCGCCACTAGAACTTACGGTCAGCCTAATCCCAGTACCGGGTTGCGGTGGCGAAGATCACCTTGGGTCGAGGATGTAGGGTCTTGGCTCAGCCTTCTCGCCTCTCGGCGCAATGAACAGCAGCGATCCGTCATCGCATTCTGTGAACGGCGTGTTGACATTCAGCACGGGCGCTGTCACCGTGGTCGTCTTGAATCCCTGCCTGACATACCAGCCAAACTTGCCGGCGTTGTAATCCTCGTTCTGATAGAAGCCTTCGTGATCCGCGAAGCAGAAGGTTAGTGAGACAAGGAAAGACAAGCTCGCCCAGCGAGCCAGGGCAAGCATCGCTAGGGGAGACTGTGAGAGGGGATAGTCTGGCCAATGTACACTGATGACAACCCTGCAGAACAGGTTGCTGATGAGTGTCGAAGAGGGAACTCAAGAAGCGACGAGGAGCAGCACATGTGATGAAACCTTATCATCACCCATTTTCCTAGACCTACGAGGCTACGACGCCGCGCAAAGGGCATCATGTTCATCTTACGAGTGCATGCTGCATCTTGCCGGGGCCCGCGGGGCTTCGGACGAGGCGTATCTCTGATCAAAAACGCGCGGCCAGTGGACGAGGTACGCAGACGGGCGCTAAGGATGAGATTTGCCGTTGTGAACCAGCTCTCCACCGCGCCTGTGACAAGGACCGGTCTCCGATAGCCGGATGTGCAGCAGGGAGCCGGTGCACGATTTGATGATGATTTGATGGTGATTTGATGAGAGTGCGACATCTCATCCGATCATTTGGTTACAGGAGATGATTGATCAACGGCGGAAGTGATATGAATGTTGATGATGATGATGATGATGATGATGGTGATGATGATGATGATGATGATGATGATGATGATGATGAAAGTGGTGAAGAATGGCTTCATGAGGTGTACAAACAAAACCTAAAAAACCTGAGCAGTGGTGCCTCAGGAATGGACGGGAACGGAGACGAAAGTGGGGGTGGCTTCCACGTTTTCGACTCCGAATCTCGCAAAGGCACACTGTATGATCTCCACTCCCCTTCACATGTTCAGCGCGACATCATCATCATCATCATCATCATCATCATCATCATCATCTCGACGCGTCTGCAGGTTGTTTGCTTCGTCATCACCAAATGCGTATGTAGGTATGTACACACAACAGATATGAAGGCTTGGCAGTGAACACGTTCTTCTCTTACGTCGAGCCTTGAACTCGCAATGGAAGATTCCCGGCACATGACTACGACCGGCACCTCAGCGGCACTCGACTCATCATCACTGTGATCATCATCAATCACACCTTTTCGATCTTCGGCAAAACTCCCACATGTACAGCGAGGCCGGGACGATTAGACTCATTGGCGCAAAGCAGAGCGACCCTGCTAGGGACAGGATGTAGTTGAACACCGGAGTGACCTCCGTGATGATGAATGCAGCGATGCCGAAGAACATGTTGCACCCGAGCCAAGTAGCCCAGTGCTGCCAGCTGTTCGACGACTGCTTCGTATTGCGCAGCAGACGCACAAAGGTGTACTGGGCCGCGATGTTGTTGAAGATACCTGCACTCACAATCAGGCGGGGAACGCGATTCCGTATGCAACCTTTTTGAGCAGCGGCCCGGCACTGGCTAACGACGGGCTGGCTATCCAAGTACCGCACCAATAGTATATGACCATCGAGAACGACAGGTAAGTCCCACCGACGAAAAGGCAGTTGATCAAAAGAGGTGTCTTGTACTGGCGCGGACCCCTCATTTCGGCCAGCACTGGAATGTAGCCTGGGCCTGCGTGGTTGGAGAGGCTGCCTACGCATACATACAGTGAGCATCGGAAGCTTCTCCCGAAGACCGATAGGCAGAGATGCCCAATCTACCCGGGACGGCATGGCTCGGTGTAGTCCTTGGTAGATTGTGCCGGCATCCAACGATAGCGCCGAATACTGTCGTCGTCGTAGGCTGGCCGTCGTCGACGTTGCGTGGAAACAGTTTGCACTTGTGGTCTGCCGAGCCCGACTGCTGACTCTTCTTGACAAGACAAACGCTCAGCGCTTCCATCGATCAAATAACCGATCAGCAGGTTTGACCGGTCGATTGTGACTTTTGGAGCATCGCGCTGTCAATACTTCATTCGCCGCTGATGTGCGCAGTCGATGATTTTTGTCGAGCAGTCGGCGGTGTAGTCAAGCAGTCAACCGTGTCAACAACTCAAGTCTTAAAAGAGTGAGGAAATTCCTGCAGACGCTTTTTATCAACCACTCGTTGAACGACAGAGCTGCAGCATTGTGATGGGCTCTGGCGCAAGGAGCTTCATCTCGACGTCTTGGCAATCGTTTGCACAGGCACCCACGAGCGTGCAGAGCAAGGTTCGCAGAAGGAGATGCTGGTGCTGTTTCCGAATGGCTTGGTTGACAATGCAGGTCAGACGGACGATTAGAGATTAAGTTTTTCGAGATTGCGCCTGACAAGCTTGTCTGTCAATGATACGGAAAGCCACCGACTCCGGTGACGTGATCAGGCGACCCATCGATCAACTGTTTGACTCGGCTTTGGCATCGGCAGGATGGGCAACACAGCAGCAGTCGCTGATGGGAGCAGTATAGGGGGTTTTTTTTATAGCTATCAACAAGTCAACCAGGTCAATCGACTGATGAAAATCACTGCCCTAGCCCCCCTACTCTGCCAAAGTAAGGTTCCAGATACTCTGCACCGTGACACCATCCCTCCACTTCCCCCCCGTCGTATCATTCTGCACCGTATACCCGACCTCCCTCGTCCGCCCGGGCAGCAGCCAGAACCCATTGCTCTCGAAACTCAGCACCGCGCCGGCCGGGTAGTCCAGCCAGACCCACGCGGCCACGCCCGTGGTGGCCGTCACGCTGAACTTCTGCGTCATGTTGGAGTAGTAGAGCGCGAGGCCCGGGTCGACGAGCGCGGCGTCCTTGAGCGCGGCCGGGTGGAAGAAGTGCTCGTGCGTGAAGGTCTGCGTCGCGTTGGTGTTCGGGGTCGAGCCGGTGGCCGTGACGAACATGTAGAGGACGACGTCCGTGAGGTTGTAGCCCTGCAGGAGCTCGGTGGTGAAGCCCTGCAGGACCTGGGTGCTGTTGATGGCGCCGACGGTGAAGTCCACGGAGCTGGTGGTGTTGATGGGCAGTTTGTTCCCGTGCCAGTCGTACCACTCGAACGTCGCGGTGCCTTTGATGGGCTCCCAGAGGTCGGACGTCACCCAGACCGAGAGATTGCCGGTGGTCCGGTTGTAGTAGGGGGCGATGATCACGTGCTTGTAGATGTCCTTGGCGGCGTAATGCAGGGGCTTCCAGCGGCCGTCGTATTCGATGCCGGCCCAGCTCGGGGCGACCCAGATGTCTTCGAGTTGCCAGTAGAGGGATCCGAGCTGGCGATTGGGGAGTCCGGAGCCACGGCGGTAGAACTCGATCTCGGAGACGTAGAGATCTGCTTGGAAGACCTGGGTGGCGTAGATCCAGCTGGAGAAGTTCGCGATGGGATCGGCTTTGTTGGGGGTGGGATACCAGAGCTGCACGGCCATGGTCATCTGGCCTTGTCCGACGTTGGCGTTGTCGAATGCGCTCGTATTGAGCCCGCTCGGTGGGAGGTGGTGGTCTCGGAGGGTGATGACCGAGCTGTTGAATGAGAGGTCTGACTCCGATACCTGTTGCCTCCAGCTCTGTAGGGAAGGCATGGAATGGTAGCCGAATTCATTGGAGAACCGGCCGACAGGGTATTTGTCGTTGTCCCCGAGCACCGCGGGATCGTAGTTGTAGAAGTCTGTCTCGCCATATACAGACCCCTCGGTCAAGTTGAGGTACCGCTCCTTGATGGGGATAGGGTTGCTGAAGTTGAGCGACAGCCAACCATTGCTGGTGGAAGAAGGGGTATAGCTGATGGATCGACTATTGCCAAAGACCGCCGGCAACAACACGCCCAGGAACAATTGCTCGTATTCCGCAGTGTACCTCGCCAGTTGTTCGGGAGCAGCGCCAGCAAGGAGAGCTTCCAGCTCCAGATTCTCAAGCTCATTACCACCGGCCCACAAGGCCAGACTCGGATGATGGTTGCATCTTCTGACTTGGTAGATCGCCTCTTCTCTCACGTTGTCCAAGAAGGCCTCATCGACTGGGTACAACGCATCGCCGAATTGGAATTCGCTCCACAACAAGATACCCTTCTCGTCTGCGAGATCGTACATAAAGTCGGGACTGTACGCTCCACTGGCCCAGACCCGAAGCATGTTCTGATTGCCGTCAATGACCGAGTTGAACAACTTGTTGATGCGGTCCGGAGTGACGCGCGGCCAGAATGCATCCGGCGGGATGAAGTTGGAGCCTTTTGCATAGAACTCGTGACCGTTGATTTCAAAGTGCCAGTTGTTGCCCGGCGCGATCCCCTGGGCAAGCTGCTCATCACTGATCGGGGTCTCGTTCAGGACGATGGTTCGGAAACCCACCCGCTTGGTCACCGAGGCCAAGGGTTTGCCGCTTGAGTTGGCGGGTACGACGTCGATGGTCAGATAGTAGAGGGTCTGTGGACCGAGTTGCGAAGGCCACCACAGATCCACGGTATCCGCAGGGATGATCGTACTCCCCGTCACTGTAGCATCTGTCACGTTGACGTCGCCCAGCGAACCAGTGCGCACAGTTGTGTTCTCCAGCGTGGTCAGCGTGTACGTGAGTCCCACACCAGAGTCCAAGGCACTTCCGAAGTAATCCAAAGAGGCGTTCACCACCCAATCCTTCGTCTGGTCCGGTGGCAAGAGGTTCAGCTGACCCTCTCGATATATGTCCACGACGCTGTTGCGCACATGCACCTCACCTTCCGCGAGCTGCACTACGTATGCAGGTTTCCACGGCCCAGCAGGCGCAAAGGCGGGACCCCAGTCCCAGCCGAAGTCGCTCTGTTCTTTGCGGACAAACCATCGATTGGGAAATTCATACACTAGCTGCACGCCCTTGGGCCAGGTCTCCTGCCCCGGCTGCGCCGCAATCTCGTTCGCGATCGAAGGCGCCGAGCCGAAATTCAGGGACAGGACCGGTCCGTCGGTGCCATTTGACTGCGCGAGGATGGAAGAGACATCGAACCAGTACTGCCGGAACTGATTGTTCGTGCTTGCGACTTCGGCCTCTGCGAAGGTGATGGTGGCGAAGGTGTCTAGGCCGTCGAAGAGGAGCCAGGTCGACAATTTCTCATCACTTGACAGGTCGTAGATCGGATTCGATATGTAGGTCCAGTTGCTGTCGACCACCCACCGCAGATCGAACTCGTTGAGCCCATAGTAAGGGTCCCCGATGACTTGTGCTGCGTAGAGGTCCAAGTGGACCTGGGACGGCAGTTGAGCGGGGACCAAGACGCTTCCATTGGGATTCCTCAATATCCATTTATCGCCTACCAGGCTGATGACGTTGCTGCTGGTCGCGAGCGAGGCACTGCCGGCCACGGCTGCGATGGCCGCTTGTCTGATGCCCCTCATCTCGACGAGGTCGTCGAGCTGCGAGGTGAGGGGGACGGGCGGACGTGGGAGGAGGCATTGCAGGTTAGATAGGATCGTGTGCGCTTGGCGTAGCATCCACATGTCTTACTCCTCCCCTCGCTGCAGCGCGAGCATAGCAGAGGGATCGCTGTCGACGACGACATCAGGCTATTTCGGTACGAGGATGCAGCGCTACATGGCCCTCGTTTGCGGGGCGGCTCCTTGGGGGGCCGGGCGGGGGTGATTGTGTTATTGAGGGATGCTCTGTCCGGCACGACTTACGCCCAGGGACCGTAATAATTACAGTGGAGTCCGGGGCACCGCTAGTCCCTGCTGGAAGTGGAAGGAACGACGTTCGTCTGCGTGATCCCGTCTCACCCATGGAACTGCCGTTCATCGGGGGATCTCTGCCCGAGCGCCGAGGCATCAACACGTGCAGGTATGTGTCCTGATGATGATGATGATGATGATGATGAATGATGATCAACGGCTTAATCCTGTGGCTTCTCGTGCCGTGTAGGTGCCATGATTAATAAAAAAAAAGATGACACCTCAGGCACAGTCTAGTCCAGTCAATAATGATTGCATGTATTGCTCAATCACGACGACGGATCATTCGTGGCGCCTTGCTTCCACACACTAGAATGATGATGGTGGATAATGCCACCGTGCTTATTGTGTACCGAAGAACCCGGATAAACTTCTGGTGGTGAAACCCGATACAGCGATGCCGGGTATGTTATTCAGGTTCCCTGAAACACAGTACTCTATTCGGTACCTGTCGCGTCTGACTATAATAATCAATAACTTCCACGGTCGGATTCCAACCACGTCGTCCATCTCCCGACGCCCTTCAGCCGCAGTCCTGGAGCGATACTTGAACTCTCACCATCCCCCACGGCGAGTGTGCAGCTATCTACTCCAGACACAGGAAACATGTACATGTCCGAGACCTTATTATCATCATGTCCTCCAAAAGGCGCACGGGCAGCTTTAATTAAGACTAAGATGACGGCGGTGCTGTGATTGGCTGCTTTCCACCACGAGCGTTGGAGCTTCAGGTATCACAGCATGCATACTATACTACTCTCTGCCGGCGATATCAAGGACCGTCGTTTGCGTCGACACCACGTTACAGTATAGGGGAGTCTTCTATCATTCTTCGCTCTGCTCTCTCTTTGCTCCTGACGCGGCCACTTTCATTCGTTCTGAAGCTCTCAAGTCGCTCGCATGATCGAGTACCTGAAGCTGTTCGTTCCTTTCCGACCATTGCAATTCCTCCGACTCGTCTGACCCCCCATATGCCACGAAATCTCACACGTCCGATGACTGGACGGAGCGCGACATAGCGAGCATCAGTGAATTGCCAGGGCCCAACACAGGCGCCATGCCGTGGAAGCCCCTCTCCTCGGTCGCCTTTGCGATCTGCACATACCCCTTCACAGCTCAACACCCGGACGACCTCCCATTGCAGATCGGCGACTGCCTCTATATCATCGAGCAAGGCGGCAAGAATGGCGATTGGTATCGAGGATACCTGGTGGGCTTCCCGTCTCTCCTCGCCGGGCTCACAGGTGCGCGCGGCGAGCAGTTGGATGCGCGAGTGTTCACCGGCATCTTCCCGAGGAACTGCGTGGAAGTGCGGGAGGTCGTGGACGCGGACGGCAAGAGCGAGTCATCGGTGGTCACGGTGGCCGGCGAGACGAGAGACGCGGCTCGGGAGAAGAGAAAGAGCCAGGCATTTCATGCGCGCCGAGTGAGTAGGGCACTGAGCAGGAAGAAGAGCGGAAAGGACATGACGAAGAAGCGCAGGACCGAGGTGGTTGCGGATGAGCCTCCTCTTCCGCGACACCCCGATGCGCCGAAGCCTCTCGCGCCTGTGCCGTTGCTGCGAGTCGGAGACGAGAGCACCGAATCTGCATCCGAGCCCCTGGTGGACGAGATCGCGTCCTGCTTGCGCGAGTGGCACGACGCCCGCCTGCACGAACTCCTCCTCGCGCGGGGCTACTCTCAACTCGCGCGGGTGGGAGACTTGATCAAGCGCGTGGACGCCGCGCGCAAGCAACTCATGCACGATGTGATGACCGTCAAGGAGCTACACGCGCTCCGCGAAGATACTGTGTGGAATCTCGTCGCAGGCAATAAACTCCTCAACGACGAAGTCATTGTCCGAAGTCCCTCCGAAAAGGGTCGCATCTTGACCGCCGACGATTCCGTGATCGAAATGACCAAATTGCAAGCAAACATGAGCATTCTGGATCGCCCTCCGAAGGTTTCGGTAGACGCGCATGTGTTATATCACGTGTTGGTTGAGGTCCGGAACCTGGTCTGCGAATGGCATGAGCCGGCCACGCTGCAGATATACCTATGCACCAAAGAGTTTGGTGAGAAACCGCAGCCGCTGAGTGAGAACTTTGCCGTGCCGATTCCTCTGGCTGAAGGCGCCGTATCGAGGCCGGAGGATCAGCCCAAGTCGCTCTTCATTAACTTGAGCGCCAATGATGTCGGCATTGCTTCCGAAACGACCGCCTTGTACGTCGTTTTCAAACTGATCAAGGATGAACCGGTTCGGCAAAGCTTGATCCTCCCTCAACCGGCTGTGTCAGGGCACCAGGCCTCGAGCTCGACGTCAATGACTAGTGCGATCAATAAGCAAGGTAGCGTGCGCGGACGCCGGAGCGTCTTTGGCAGTCAAAGGAAAAGGGCGGACTCGACATCCCGACCCTCCACCGCCACGTCGGAGCTCTCAGCATCGATCATGTCCAATGACTCTCAATCCGAAGAGAAGTCGACCGCTTCGGCGTCTGAGACGAGGACGGTAAAGCGGACTGTCGGAGCGGGAGCCATCGACATTGGCAAACTCACGCGCAACCAATCCGAGCTGGAGAAAAGGGTCATCATGTGGGCGCCGTCAATAGTGGCAGAGGATAATACAGACGAAAGCGATGACTGGCACGACATTGCTCGCGAACTCATCCGGTCTCCCACAGGCTCATTCAAGCGGCTCAACATGGTCAAGAGATTTGATGTGTTTGCTACCGCGTTTACCTCCTCACCAGCCAAAGACTTGGAGACACTCGTCAGGAATACCCCAACTCTCCTGCATGAAGTTCCTCATACAGCAAAGCTTGGCTTCACCGGCGTCCCGACCGAGAAGCGGAGCGACATTTATCTCACCCTCGCCGAACCAGTGATTCCCAGGAATGCCGTACTATCACACAGCAAGTTTGGCAACGTGCCTCTCGCGCAACGATGTCAGTCTGCAATGGCCAATCTCCAACTTACCGTCGAAGTACGGAACGGGGATGGGGAGAGGATAGAAGACTGTATCTTCACGGCGTCCAACCATCAAGGCCACACCGCTTGGCGCACTACCGCCATCGAAAAGGGCGAAGGGTGGAATCAGACGATCAAACTTGCCATCCCAGCTCAAGACGTTCCTGGCTGCCACATTGTCATGTCGATCGCCGACAGCCCAAGCTTCCCATTTGCGCTTGCGTGGGTGCCACTTTGGGAATCCGAGGCGTTCGTTCGTGATGGGGATCATAGTGTCGCGCTGTATGTGTATGACGAGTACTCAAGCAGCATAATCGGCGGTAAAGGTGCATATCTTGCACTGCCACCTTGGCACACTAAGACAGACTCGACCTCGGGCATCGCACAAGCTGCCACGGTATCGATCCGAACGTACCTGTGCTCCACCGAATATTCCCAAGATCCCACACTGCTTGGCCTGCTTCGGTGGCGGAGCGTCTACGGACAGAAGCTGGTCGAACTGCTGGAGCGGTTTCCATTCATTCCAGGGATTGAGGTCATGAAGCTCTTACCTGATGTGTTCCAGGCACTATTTGAAATCCTACACGAGTACGCTCACTCCGAGTCGTACGAAGACCTAGTCTTCTTCAATTTCGTCTGCATCCTCAGTATCGCAAAGGACAGGAGATTCAACCTCGAGAATGTCGTCGAAGAATACGCTCACACACGGCGCATTTGGCCACATGCATCTCAGTGCCTACTCAAAGCTTTCAAACGCTTGCTGGCCAGTCCTTTGGAGACAGAGACCAGCAGAAAGTTGCGGGCAGCATTGAAAGTTGGAGACCAGCTGCTCAAGCTCATTGTTGAGACCACCAAGCGGTCTCCGGAAGAGGTCGATGCAGTCGCCAATGGCGAAGCGCATGAGCGGCATCCGACGTTCGCGTCAGATCTGCAAGGGCTGATCGTTGCTTTGATGGCGCTCATGAGGAATCCTATGCCTGTCTTGCGGGGGACGCAGACGCTCGTCGTACAGCACTTCCATACCTGGCTTCCACAACTGTCGCCAACCTTGTCTGCACCAGAAATTATGGAGATTGCAACCAATCTGCTAGATGCTTGTGCGCACACCCAAGGCAGAATGATCCTGCACCGGCTCATCTTGATCATCAACTACAGTCAATTGGACCTCTTCAAAACCGCCAAAGAACTCCGTGTGAATCTCGTCGCCAACACGTTCCGATGGCTCGCACCATACTGGGGTACAGGCGAGGAGGTTGTGGGCGTCGGTACCGAACAATGGCGAGACCAGGTCCGGCTGTGCTGCTCGGTCGTTGCTACACAGATGGAGGAGCTGGAGGAAGAGAGCTGTCAGTATGTGCCGAAGATGGTCGAATCCTACGCCGCATTACAGCAGCAACACGACGAGCGAGTTGAGATGGACAGGCGAGGTAGGGACGGGCACGGCGAAAGCGGAAGATTTCGAGACGTGAAGAAGACTTTCAGCATGCTCTTCCCGACATCTTTTCCGTTCCCGACCAAGCCGACGCCCGAGATCGAAGGCGCGGACGTGGATGAAGCGATGCTGGAGATGAGTGCACTTCTCGCTGCAGCTCTGACCACGCAGAAACGACTGTACTTTGATGAGAACCAAGTCGACATTCCTGGAGTCCTCATGCAGGCCCTCAAAGTCGGTCAAAGCGTTCTCGGCGGCGAAGCTTTCCCTCGCTCCTGGCTCTCACTGCACGTCTCTCATCACCGCTTCGCCATGACAGCATTGACACGGATAGCTGAAGTCCTGATCGATCTACTGCCGGACGTCTATGCACCAGATACTGAGAGCGCCCTCGAATTCGATACCGTGATCTGGAGAACATTCTTCGATACATTGTGCTTGGCTGTCACGTCACCAGCCCTAGCCATGGAGACATTTCCAGAGCAGAAACGGCGAGCGATCTGGAAGATTGCTGGCGATGTGAGGGAGTCTGGCGCAGCTCTTCTGCGGCGAACGTGGGACGCCATCGGATGGGAGACCAGTGAGGATACTCGCAAGCTACACGGCTTCCACAGAATGGGCGGCTACCAGGTACAATTCGTTCCAGAGCTGATTGCGCCGGTTGTCGAGCTGTGTCTGAGTGTCCATGCGAGCCTCCGACAGGTAGCGATTGAAGTCCTGAGGACTATGATTATATCAACCTGGGAGCTCGACCAGGACCTCGGAGTGGTTCGGACTGCGATGATCGACTGCCTCGACAAGTTGTGCCGGAGCAAAACTGGTCTGACCGAGTCGTACCTGCAAAAGACATTCCTGGAAGAGATGCTTGAACAATTTCGTCCGCTCGAAAATTCCATAGAACACGAACTTTACCAAGCCGTGGTGGAGATGTTCGAGATCATCGGCGATTTGCTGTCCATGCTGGCCAATGTCCATCAAGGAGGTGCAATCAACGAAGCGACCAAGATTGTCGACACGCTTCGCCTCATGGAATTCCTGAAGGACGTCCAGAGCGAAGATGCATACATCCGCTATGTCCACCAACTCG
This sequence comes from Teratosphaeria pseudoeucalypti, assembly GCA_013403795.1. Classification (NCBI taxonomy): domain Eukaryota; kingdom Fungi; phylum Ascomycota; class Dothideomycetes; order Mycosphaerellales; family Teratosphaeriaceae; genus Teratosphaeria; species Teratosphaeria pseudoeucalypti. Next base: position 8,960 of record JABBMZ010000107.1, on the reverse strand, counting down.
CCGGACTTCAGCAGACTGCGGGCTATTCCACTGAAGCAGGTCTGGCGCTCAAATTACACGCCGACCGATACGATTGGGATCCCGTCAAGAGCCTGCCGGAACTTACCGATCCCAAGATGCCCGTTCAGCACGCGTTCGAAAGGAAAGAGGCACTGTATTTTGAAATGTGCACGTTCTTTGAGCGTGGGCAGGCCTGGTCGTTGGCGTTGAAAGCCTACAAGGAGCTTGCTACGCAGTATGAAGAGAATGTGTACGACTTCTCCAAGTTGGCGCGATGTCAGAGGGCCATGGCCAGCGTGCATGAGCAGATCTCCCGGGGAGATACCCCCGTCGCGCGATATTTCCGCGTTCTGTACCGTGGACTCGGTTTTCCCGTAAGCGTAAGGGGGAAAGAGTTTGTGTTCGAAGGCTTGGCGACGGATCGGATGGCCACGTTCGAAGACAGACTTCAGCAGCTGCACCCTAGCGCGCAGATCGTGAGAAGTGCGGTCGATGCCGATGTTGAAGGGCAATTTTTGCAGATTTTCGCGCTCAGCCCGCACAAGGACCTAGAACATCCCGTCTACCAGAGGACGAGGGTCACGCAGGCAGCGAGAGAACATAGTCTCCTGTCTAGCCCACAGAGGTTCAGCACCACTACTAGGAGTCAGGGTGGTGAACAGGGCGTCCCGGTCACGGAGCAGAGAGTCGAGAAGGTCATCTACACTACCGCCGACACTTTCCCGACCATCTTGAGAAGAAGTGAGATTGTGCAGACCGATGCAGTCGTTCTAACACCGGTGGAAGCGGCCCTCGAGCGTACGGTGCGAAAGACGCAGGAGTTGCTCGCCCTGGAGAAGAGGGTCAGCAGTGGCGAAGAGGCTGAGCGGGATATGTTGACGGCGGATCTGATGTTCGCGGTCGATCCGAACTCGGAGAGCAGTGTGGCTAGATACCGCACCCTTCTCCCGGCTCCCGAAACGCCGGTGAGAGACTCTATGGACGAAGGCCCAGACAGCGCCGTGGAAGAGGCGGAAGCAGCCGAGCCAGTATTGGACCCGCTGCAGAGCGCACTCAAGATCGCGTTGATGGACCATGCCCTCGCCATAAGAAGGTGTCTAGCTCTCTACGGCCGACCCGCGCACATGGCAACCAAAGCCGAGCTCGTGCCGCGGTTTGAGGCTAGTTTTGAGCCGGAGCTCGCGATCCTGTTCCCGCACAGCCAGGGACTCGTCGTGCCCGCCGACGACCCTCCGCCAGAGAGCGCCACCCCCGTCCCCAGCACGAGCCATGGTAACGACGTGGACGGCGGTGAACCGCCATCCACCGCAGGTGCCGACCAGGGTGCGGAGGACAGCACAGTAGACGACGCGCATGCCGAGGAGGAGAAGGAGTCACGACGACGCAGCAGAAGATCGAGCTTGCCATGGCTCAGACGAGCGCGCTCGACCTCACGAGCCGACCGATCCCGCGTCAACGGCGCCGAGCCTTCCGCCGACGGCACACAGGACAACCGTCCGCAGTCTCGTCGACGCTCCCAATCCCGCCTCCGCGACGGACCGCTCGCGCGTCGTCTCTCGCTGTTCGGCGGGAATACCACCACCACCACTAATGCTGGTCCTGACAGCGCGCAAGACCAGGTGACATCACCTCTGCACTCGGACCCTGCGTCGAAGGGCGGGGCCGGGCCCACGACGTACCAGCCGACCGGCTATCGACCGGACACGCAGACGAGTGGGGGCTTGTCGAGCGTCACGGCGGGCACGGCGGGCACAGGCGCGGGTTACACCGCGATGAGTACGACGCAGCTGAAGAAGCGGCTGAGTTTTCTTCGGAGGGACGCGGTGGCGGCTGGGGGGGAGTAGATGGGATCTATGACTTCTGCATGAGCCGAGGAGGGCAGTTTTTTGTATATTGAAGGGGTTCTCTAGGCTCGGAGTTTGATACCCGTACATGGTTTTTGGATAAATTCCCCAGCGTGGCGCAATCGGAGCTCGACATCATTGGAAAGGAAGATCTTCCCTGTAGATATTTGCACACGAACCTCTTGTCCCACATACACCAAACCCCCCTCACCGACCCTCCAACCTCTCAATCTCCCCCCCCACCCTCTCCTTCTCCCCCACAATCTCCGCATACTCCCTCACCAACGCCTCCACACCCCTCACACGCCCATACGCCTCTGACTTCTCCTCCGCGTCTCTAATCCGCCTCCTGAGATCCCTAAGAACGACAAATGCACCGTCAGCAAACCAACCTAATAGCCAGGGAAAAAAAAGAAAAAAGAAGGAAAAAGAAAAAAAAAATCTCACCTCTCCAACCCCCCCAACACCCCACCCCAATCAACCCCCCTCACCACCCCCTCCCCCCCGACCAAAACCTTCCCCGCCATCCCCTCCGCCACGAGCGCCAGCACCTCCACCCGCGCCCGCAGTCCCCGCGCCACACACCCATGCACGCACGCCTCCAGCACCACCACGCACGCCTCGCACGCCCGCCGATGTAAGAGCTGTAGATCCGAAATCCGGGACGCGAGACGGAGACGGGAGGTGTGGAGGGGCTGAGGGTCGGTGGGAGGGGGAAGGGCAGGGAGGAGGGAGAGGGTGTGCTGGAGTCTGTGCTGCAGGGCGTGGGCGAGGGGGGGCGCGTGGTCCTTTGTTTCGGTCATCAGAACAAAGGTTGATGAGGGCTTGGGAGGGGAGAGAGAGACACACCTTGAACCCCTCGAGCTCCCGACGCACGAGCTCGCGGTCTTCTCCCGCAGCGAAGTCGTCGGTCCCGAGAGAGGCGGCGGCGAGCGCGGCGAGGTCCTGGAGCTGCGAGGGGGGGTTTTCCCCATCAGCCCAGCTACTCAGCACGGGATGGAAATAGTCTCTCGTACCTCCCCCGACAACCCCTGCCCCTCACCCCCGTACGCCAACCCCCGGAGACGCGCCTGCAGGATCTCGCGCCTGGCGGTGGCGAGGCGGAGGGCGCGGAGGTCCTGGTGCACGCGTTCGTTAGTCATCACGGCATTTTTGGGTTTTCTTTGGGGGGGATCATGAGAGATGAGATGACCTACCTCTTCGATGCTCGAGCGGGCTTTGGCGTCGGGGGACACCTTTGAGGTCCCGTCCGGGTGGAGGTGGTGGGTGCAGAGGTCGTGGTAGAGGGTGCTGAAGCGCGGGTTGGCGGACAGGAGGGTGGGTTCGACGGGGGGGAGCATCGTGGGATTTGTTGGGGTTTCTTTTTTGTTTGTTTACATACAAGAATGGGAACAAGGTGTAATAGGTATGTTTGAATCTCGTTACTACAGAGGTTATATTTGGATCTTGAAAGGGGAGGCACGATTCATGAAGCACGTTGGCTTCGGCACAGTACATGGTCTGTGCGTGGGATATCCCCTCTACGACACGAAATACACGATACAGTCGAGACGGCAAGGTCCTCATCTTCATCTATGTAACGCTCAGTCTAACGCTGACCATGCTGTCGGCCGATTCTCCGGAGTCTATGCTGCTCTCTCTTCCTGTTTTGCTGTCCTCGCTATGCATCTGAGCCATCTGAACCGCGCCTGCTGCTATGCGTCCATCAACATCCCACACTCGCCTTCGAGGCGAATCTTGACCGAATCGAGTCTCAACCGATCAGAGTGTCGCTCAGCTCGAACCCATTCATCTCCGCCAGCCTTTCGGCCTGGTAACCCGCCACCACCGTCTTGATCCGCCGCCCGTCCTCGTCATAAATGTGCTCACGCGTCTGGACCTCCTAAGTCGCGACCGTGGCAGCGTCGGTCTCGGCGGACGCGGGCGGACCGTTCCCATTCATGCTCGGCACATCCGTCGACTGGTCCTCACCCTTCGTCGACGGACTCGCCGCCACGCCATCGCCGGGCGCCTTCTGATGCTCGGCCTTGGACCCCTTCTCGCGCCACGTGCTGACCGCTGGGACGTTCGCAAAGAGGCGCTCTTCTTGCGTGCCGTAGGCCCGCGGCGTGAGCTTGATCAAGCAGTGGAGCGGCACCTCCATCCACGGGCTCTTCTCCTGCGAGCTGCCCATGAAGTACGCGTAGATGCATCGGAGCACGGCCTGATGCGTGATGATCAGGATGTTTTCGGACCGTTCCAGCTCCATGATGATGGGCTCTAACCGGATGACCACGTCCCGGTACGACTCTCCGCCCAAGTAGCGGTAGTTGTACTTGTCCTCGTCGCGGGCCTTGAAATCTTCGGGATACCGATCTTCGATCTCGGCGTATGTCAGACCATCGCACACACCAGAGTCCAGCTCGTCGAGGGCCTTCCAGGACAACTTCTCATACGGCAGATAGGCGGCCGTCTGCGCCGTGCGCTTGAGGGTCGAGGTCCACACGGTGAGGGGGGCGTCGCCGGCCGACTTCTTGACCAGCTCGGGCAGCATCTTCGCATACTGGTGGCCGCGCGGGGAGAGGTCGGCATCGCCCCCGATGGCGCCCGCTAGGTTGAACATGGACTCGCCGTGCTGATGTCCCCGTTAGCCGCATCCCATCGTCGGATGATCCACCCTGCTTACCCGGCTGATCCATATGCTCCGGGGCTTTATGTGCAGATTCATCAGATAGTAGACGACTCGGGACTGCAGGTAGTCCTGGATGCGGTTGATGATGACCTGCGAGCCCACATCGATGATCTTGCAGTAGGTCATGTCCGCCTCGTCCTCGTCCAGCGTCTCGTAGATGCGCTCGTACATGCGTATCCGATCCCGGAAATCCTTGGCCGCCTCTTCGGGATCTTGACCCTGATAGTCCGGGCTGGTGGTCTTGACCTCGAGGATGTTGGCCATGATGATGTCCTCGCTGTCGCACTTGCTCTCGACGAACAGGGTCTCGATGCCCTCGGCGTCACAGCGGTCTTTGATCCATCGTCGGCGCGATTTGGTGGAGTTGGTGGCGTCGAGGATGGCGATGAGGTGGTTCGGGTGGGTGAACCAGCGGCACATGTCGTTGACGGCGGCCTCGGCGGCGGCCTTGCGGAGGCGCTCGCCCTCCTTGTTGGAGGTGTCGAAGAAGGAGGCGGAGGGTTGCGGGGTGGCGGAGCGGCGATAATTGCCGACGTTGAAGCACTTGGCGGTGATGCTGAGCCAGCCGAGATACCTGACGACTGGGGAGAGGGTCAACCATGACCGTTCCGCTTGGGAAGCCTGCCCACGCCGCCCGCGCGCGCGCGATGGCCCGTCCTGTCTTCTCCACGATGCCCCGACGTACCTTTCTGTGCGATGAGCGACTTGCCCCGGGCGGGAAGGCCGACCATGACGACGCATATGCGCGTGTCCTCGACCTGGACGCCGAGGCGGTTGGTGGAGCGGGAATGAGGATGGGACGGGGCTCGCTGACGATGGGCGATCATAAAGTCGCCGGCGGGGGCTTGGTTGAGGTTGGGTCGATAGGGCGGCGGACGGGGTGGAGCGTCGGCATGATGATGATGATGATGATGATGATGATGATGGTTGGTGTCGGGGTGGGGGTGTTCGGAAGGCATTGTCTGAGGAGAAGAAGGATGAATGCGGGGTGGTCAAGAATGGATAAGGTAATGTTCGGGTGTCGCGTGCTCCTTCTCGGCGTTGCCTCAATTGCCGAACTCAATCTTTACTCAAGTCATACTAGTACTCCTTGGAGGATCTGGTTTCAGGTGGTGAGGAAGGTGCGAGTCGGGATCCTCGGCAGATGGATCAGAGCAATCATCATCATCATCATCATCATCATCATAAGATGGAGATGTCAACTCATCGGGCGAGTGCGGGGACGTGTAGATGGAGATGATCATAAGGCACTCGCCGAAACACGGGTTCCTCTTGATCCAGGGATCCGTCGGGTTGGTAGACCGACTTAGCGCTCATCTCAGTAAAGACTCAGACCATCGGGGTACCTTATAACACGTTAGCTAGACTAGGGCTCTTCTAGGGCTCTTCTAGCTAATTAGCGAAGGGTATTACAAGGCATCCCGAAGGATCTAAGAGCATCTAGTTTTTGATTTAGTATGTCTCGCCTATAAATTTTGAATAATACTCTAGTAGTAAGAAATATTCTCTAAAACTTTTAAACTTCTAATTTTTAAAGATATATTATTTTTATATGTCTACTCTATCTTAAAGCTTTATAGAAAATTTAAATAAGAGGATATATAAAATCTAATATCCTCTTTAAAATATATAAGATTAAAAAAGATCTTTTTTAAGAAGATATAGAGTAATACTAGATAGTCGAGCTATAGACTCAGATAGCTAGACTAGTAAGCTAAGCTATATAATATATATATATATATTATACTTTACTTTATAACTAAATAAAGATAGTAATTAGTTTCTAACCTTATTCTATTATTAGAGACTAAGGCTCTATATACTACTATATACCTTTATATTAATAGCTTATTATATACGTTCTTAATTCTAATTACTCTACTCTAATTATAGCCTATAGAGTACTTATAATAACTAGTATCTCTTCTCCTAGCTAAGTAGGCTCTATATCTACTTATACGTAGCGCTAATATAACGCTAAGGCTATAGATAACTAGCTCGAAGTAGAAGAGATAGTCGATAAGGAGATAGCTTACTTTAAGTAAGACTAGATAGTACTAGATAAGAAGTAACGCTTCTATAACTTCTAAGTAGATATAGTATATTATAAGCGCCTATAAGTAGTAGGTTTCTAGGCTATAGAAGTAGTAACTATATTATCTATATAGTCTACTAACTTGCCTACTATACCTACGCGTAGCTTAGATAGCCTATACCTCGAACTTTTATTAAAGTTCTCTAGTAAGACGCTAAAAGAAGTAAGAACCTTTATCTACTATTTAGAGAAGATATTTATATTATTAGGCTAGGCCTATAGTAATATATACGCGCAGATTATATATATAAGTATATTCTTTAAAGAAGATACTTTAGAGACCTAGTATAATAAGTATAAAGTCTCGAACCTAGCGCTAGACTATACCTAGGAGATATTTTACTAGGAAATAGTAGATATAGTTAAGGATCCTACTAATTATAGGCTTACTATTACCTAATAGTATAAGAGCGCTAAGTAGAGCGAAAAGTAGAGTGCCTTATTCTTTACTATATATTTAGCTATACTAGAAGAATAAATAGAACTCTATACGCCTATATAATATATATAATACTTACTTATAAAGCTACGTAATACTCTAGGTAAGGCTATTATAGTCTACTATTAAGCGCTAAAGACTTAGGACAAATTAATCTCTCTAGTAACCTAGATTAAGTAAGTAGGAGTAAGAGGCTCGCGTACTACGTATAAGTATACTACTAGTAAACCTTATAACTAATAGGACTATAAGAAGCCTAATAAAGGTAATAGTAAGAAGTCTAGAAAAGATTCCTAGAAGCTACTACTATCTCTACTTACTAGGAGTAGTAGTAGAGTAGCTAATAAGAACAATAACTATTATAACTATAGTAAACCTAGCTATTAGGCGTAGGATTATTATACTCTAAAGAAGGAGATAATAGCTTCTACTTATAAGATAGGAGTAGTAGAGCCTATAAAGGCTTAACGCTATATCTAGGCCTACTTACTATATAAGAAGTAGATAGTAGTATATTAGGTAAGAGCTAGTTATTAGTCGAGGAGCCCTTCTATAGCCTCGACTATAAGCGAATATACCCTAGGTTAGAACATAGCTCTAGTATCTATAAAGCGCCTATATAGCGTAGTTATTATTATAGAAGGAGATAAAGTTAAGATAGATATATTACTTAATAATTATATAGATATTAATATTATATCTTAAGCTTATATCTTATAGTATAGGCTTAAGTAAGTTATAAGCGTACTTCTTCCTACTATAGATTTATTCTAAGAGAAGAGAGGCTATTATTATAGCGTATATTAGCTTAAGATCTAACTAGTAGATAGTACTAGATATAAGAAGTATATATAGGATATATTCTTTACCTTAGATATACCTAGAGCGCTAGTTTTACTAACGTAGCCTTAGAGGCGCTAGTAGGCTATTATTATATATAGCGACATAGATAAGTAGCGTTATAGTAGTATATTATCTATAATATATATACTTAACGCTAGGCGTTTCTATTAGTTACTAAAGACCGAATCTTATATATTCGTAGTTACTACTAGTATAATAGGACTAGTACCTCTTTCTAACAAAGTTAAGAACTTTACTAATATATTTACTAATAAGAAGGAGATAGCTAAGCTTAAGCGTATTAATAGCGCGGAGTATACTATTATATTATAAGTTAGTAAGAAGCTACCTTTTCGCCCTTTATATAATCTATTAGAAGTAGAGCTTAAGCTACTTCGAGAATATCTTAATTAGGCCCTTTAGAATAGTTAGATCTAGCGTAGTACTAGTAAGGTAGATATTCCTATTCTATTTATTCCTAAGAAGGATAATACTATAAGGTTATATATAGATTACTAAGAGCTAGATAAGATCTCGATTAAAGACTAATATCTCTTACCTCTTATAGACAAGACGCTTATATAGCTCGGATAGGTAGTATAGTTCTCTAAGTTAGACCTAAAGGATATATACTATAGGATCCTAATTAAATAGGACAACTATAAGAAGACTATATTTTATATATACTATAGCTATTTCGAGTACTTAGTAATACTATTTAGGCTAACTAACGCTCCTACAACTTTTTAGGTATATATTAACTAAGCTCTTATAGGCCTTATTAATATCTACTATATAGTATATCTATATTAAACTAAGATCCTCTCTCTACTAGGTAATAGATTTATGTATATAGAAGTAGCTATAGGAGAAATATATTATATTAGAAAAGGATTATATATATATATACAAACGAATAGTAATAAAACGTCTCTCTCTTCTTAAGAAGAGGAATTGTCTCTTCTCTCTCCCCCTTAAATACTCCTCCTAGGGCTAAGCTTATAGGGCCTTAGTTAGAGGACTAGTAAGTTATAATCTAGTATAACTCTTCTTATTCTAACTTAAGTA